>MU224820.1:2343643-2378838 GCA_018584345.1 Thuja plicata
ATCTCATGAGGTTGTAGTGGACCCAATTGATCTAGATTGACCAATAACAACTTCCACTTTCTACATTGAAAAAGCACCATATCTCTCTCTTCAAGGGTGGGTTATTCATTACTACCATGTCATGTTGCATTCAGTTGTATGTAGCTCTAATTGTTTATTGTTAAAGTTAAAGTTAAACCTGAACTACAATGTCTTTTAAATCGATCAGATTTCCACAATCCATTGAATTTAGAGCTGAATTTTTAGTTTTTGATTGTGTGTGTTTTTAAGCATCAACATTTTGGATCACACTCTGTGATCCATCATCAGGATGAGTAGAGAGAAATAAGGAAAAATAATAAGATGTTTTTACAAGTTACGTACGAAAGGCCATCTATGATGATCCCCCGAGGTATTAGGTCTAGCCCTTAGGTCTTGTACATTTGAGTTCTTCCTTGAACATGCACATAAACATGACAGCTGTGAAACATAATATCCTTATGCATTATGCTACTATGATTTTGCCTCTTTTTTTGGACACCACTAATTATTGCTTTCTCTTTTTTCCTTAGTAATGCTTTTTAGGTAGAAACGATAGAATACCTCTATCTTTCTTGAAGACCATTTATCAAAAGGGGATCAATGTCCTCTACCTTCAATCAAATAAGGGGTACAGAATGTTGCTCTTCATCGATTCAGTATACAAATTGAGTTTTATACCCAAACGATGCAGAGCAACTTCTGCACCCTCGATTCCAATGAAGAGAGAAATGTCATTGATACCCTTTGGATAAAGATGATTGATACCACTTCTACCATCCTTTAAAAGACTGGTTTTAAAATTAAACTTGAACTATGATTTCTCTACTAGTTACGTAGGCAAGGCCATCTATGATGAGCCCCCAAGGCATTAGGTCTGGCCCTTAGGTCTTGTAATTTTGAGTTCTTCCTTGATCTTGCCACCCCTTACCAATATTTTACATATTTTGCATCTCTTTACGATACTAGTTTTAAATACCTTATGATTGACTTAGCTAAGTTATTGATGTAGCTTATCTTACGATCTTGTATGTAATAAACTATGAATTTTATATCATGCATCTAGTTGTGTAGCCATATATACAAGTGCAGGAAATTGAGAGGTAAGGAGAAGTGTATGGCTTGACTATGCACATGTGTAATTGTAGACGAAGATCAGTAATAGGGTGCCATGCATTGCTTAGATCCTTTGGATCTAAACCCATCTTGACCTTCCTTGCAGTTTCTGGATCATACTAGAGTATACTGGATTCAACCCCAGGTCAACACTTTAATGACATTAGGCAGTGATGCAAAATTTACCATCTGTAGTCATTGCAGCAGCATCAGGCACCAACTTCAGCACAATATGATCACTAGACATGTCTGTATGTCTTCTACTTTTAATTTGCGTTGTTTCTATTCTTGTTTTATTTGTTGGGTGATCCTTGCTATCCAAATTATACCAATACTTTTATAAGAGATTTTCCCTTTTTACTTCAACCTAAACAAACTTTCAGGCAAAATTCCAACTGAACTTTTCAGCGAGAAGATGAATCCGTCAAGAAAAAGGGGTACAATGCATTCAAGGAAAAGGCTCTGGAGGCTGCTAAGTCTTTTGTACACCTTTTGCTTGGTAATTTGAATCCATCAATGGAAACTTACAATCCTAAAAAATTAGTATACCATTGATGGCTTCATAATTATTAAGTGAAAGGGAGTTCTATGATCCAAAACCCCCTTTGGTGACGATCCTATGCAGTTCCACGCAGCGCCGGTGGTTTATAAAACATTCTTCTCTGGTTGTTTCAAATTTTATAAACAACCAGGAGAACATTGAATTTATGCCCATTTGGGGCCTTCTAACACTATATATTCTATGCAGCTGCACGTGGATTCTTGATTTAGAGTGGGAAAATCTTATTTTGGAGGAGGGAGAGAAGCCAAACACATAAAGAACATGCACATAAACACGATAGCTAGGAAACATAAATATAGATATCACAATAGCTGAGAAACATAAATGTAGATATCATGGTCACAATTGTTTGGAGACACAACATAATTTAGTGGTATACCCAGACGATGCAACGCAACCACTACTCCTCCAGTTCAAAGTTGGTACTGCACGATCCAAAAACCATAGATAAGGAATAAATTTAGATAGCGGAGGTATATTATTTTGGTTTTTATGGCCCTCCTCCACTCTCTAAATTTATTCCTTATCTATGGTTTTTGGATCATGCAGTGCCAACTTAGAACTGGAGGAGTAGTGGTTGCATTGCATCGTCTAGGTATACCACTGAATTATGTTGTGTCTCCAAGCAATTGTGACCATGATGCCTACATTTATGTTTCTCAATTGTTGTGTCCCAGGATCCCTTATGACCCTTTATGACCCTTTATGATCCCTAAGAATACATCTTAGAGATCTTAAAGTTTCGTAAAGAGTCATAAGAGTGTCCTAGGACGGGCCAGATGAGCTTCCACCTTCATGTGGTTGGCCTTGTTAAGTAGAGAGTGTTAAACTATTCTTGAAACAAAGAGAAACTCTTAAAAACTCTAAAGCGACACTAAAAAAATACATGCGACATCAAGCCGTTGGCAATTGCTAACAGCTCAATGTCGCATGTATAGCAAATACGTCGCACATCTGTCATAATTTTGACACTCATTCTGCGATGCCTAAGTGTCGTAATAGCGACAAATAAAATGTAACAACAACATGATAACCACTATATCCAGCTCGTATTGCGACACCTAGACATCACTTTTTTCAGACGTGTGACGAATTTGCTATACTTGTGACGTCAAACTGTCACAAAATTACCGACGGCTCGATGTCGCATGTATAGAAAATTTGTCGCACATCTGAAAAAGAAATAGATAATATGCGATGCCTACATGTCATAATAGAGACAAATGAGATGTGACGCTTACGTGTCGTAATAGCAACACATAAGATGCAAAGCCTATGTGTCATAATAGCGACAGCTAAAATATGTAATGACAGCATGGTAACCATCATAGCTGGCTCATATTGTGACGGTTAGTACCATCGCAATAATGATAGATGGCACAGTTATCATTAATTTTGACACCAAAACTGTAACACTGGTCTCTGTCACTAGGCCGACGAGATAGTGTCAGAAAACTGACGCATACCCGTCAAAAATAGGCCTCAAATATACTAGTGTGACTACATAAGCAGGACAACAGCAACACTATAAATAACATAGCTTCATGATCTAATCCTACTAGCATGAAAGCGAAAGAGAGAAAAGAGAAAGTGATTACCTCGCCTAGTAAGATGTCCACCTTACTATGAATCACCAAGGAGGGAGAGCCCAACAAGTTCACCCATAAAATGTGCTTGTAATTGTAATGTGTCTTCTGACGAATTTTGAAAATATCCATAGATCCACATTCTTTTATCCCTATGAATATAAAATGTGTGTCTTTTCAGGATTTAGCAACTTATGTGCTTTACCTTCAAAGGATTTAGCATATTAAAAATTTAAAAGGGTGCATATCTCTTCAGGATTTAGCAACTTATGTGCATTACCTTCTAAGGATTTAGCAAAAATAAAAGTAAAAATGTGTGTCCCTTCAGGATTTAGAAACTTATGTGCGTTACCTTTAGAGGATTTATTATGCTACAAAATAAAAGGTTAGAACAAAAATGCATAATATAGAATGAGGGAGGCCGTATATAAGACATAAGAAATGTAACATAAGACAAAGTGTGACATAAGAAATTTAACCTTCGAAATAAGTGGGGTAAAGATAAGATATTCCTCTTCCATCCCAAGATGCACAAATAAATGATCCAAATTGATTAACCCCAAGAGAAGGATCAATGCACAAATGAATCAATCATTTGGAAATGAGAGCAAAGAGGAAAGTCTTAAATTCCCATTTTATGGAAAGGAATGTGTGATAGATTTAGAAAGATTGAAATGAATAGGAGAAAAGTACTAACCTTAGAGAATTGCATATCTAAATAATGCTATTTTCTAAGATCTGTACTTAGTTTTTGGAAAACTTGAAGTATGATCCAGAACAGAAATGCAGAGACAAACAAAACCCAGAAATATTTTACTGATCTGACACTGTATTATGAAAAAGGTCGACCTTGACCCACAAATGTCACCCCTGACGCAATAATCTCAACCCTGACCTGTGCTGCCCTGACAGAAAATCTATTTTCAGATCCCAATAGTTCGCTGAAAAGGGTATCCTGATCTGAGTTCAAATCCACAATCCTAAACCTGTATCTATAGGAAAAAGAGATTTTTTTGTTGGGGGGAGGCGTTTTCCTTGGTCAAACCTTGGTTTTGGAATTAACCTCAAATATATAATTGAAATTGCAGAAGTAAACAAAGTAAATGAAACAATTTACCTTGCTCATGTAAAAGTCCTTGTGGAGGATTCAAATCCTTGAATCCACAAGTATGGATGCACCAAAATGGATGTATAATGTAGGATTTATAATATAGGATGTCTTCAATCAATGGCATGTAGATCTTCAGCACCAATCTTGAATGGATCTTGGAAGAGGAAGAGACTTGGAGGAATGTGGATGGAGAAATCTTCAACAAGAGAGCTCCATAGAGCTTTGAATCCTTCAATGGCTACCAATGGATCTCCTTGATGAATTGGATGCTTGAATTCTTGAGATTAGATTCTTTCTTCAAATCTTGCTCCTTAGCTTGTACTTAGATTTTACCTCCTGAGACATAGAGGAAATGAGAGGAGAAGGCTTCCTTTTATACAAATCTAGGGAACAATATTCTAGAGAGGCTGACATAGGATAATTAAATTCCCATTAGACCTATACCCTTAGAAGTGGACCTATATTAAATATAATATAAGAGTCATCATTTCAGAACCCAAAATAGCCGACCCGAAAGCGGGAATTAAACTTTTTCGAAGCCCGAGATCTGGAAATCTTGGAAATCTATAATCTGGACAAAAAGTTAGAAAAAGGTTGATTGTGACCTAGGTCAAGGTCAAGGTCAACCTTGACCTAGGTTAAGGGTGAGGTCAACCTTGACCCAGAAAGGTCAATTTTGACCCTAAGGTCAAAAATCTTAGTTTTCAATTTTGGATGTCAGAAACAGGCTAGAAAAGTGGGAAATGGGGCAGAATAGGGGAAAAATCCAAATCCAATTTAGAGACCCATTCAAGGCACTTGACATGACCCCAAACCACTCACTCAGAAGTCTAAACTAGTCTACAATGGAAGTGCTTCCATTTTCTAACTATACATTTAGCCCCCACTTTAGCAAGAGTATGGACTCAACGAAAACTCTTGGTAAAGGAGATCATGAAGAAAATATAATCTTTTTGAAATCAAAAGGGACAAAGGAATCCTTAATCCCCTAGGGACTTAAGTCTTTATCAACCCTAAGATTGTGATAAGAGAGACATCACCACTCAAAGAGAAAAAGAGAGAGGGGAGTGGTTAGCTTGCCTAGTAAGATGTGTGTATCTCACTATGAACCACAAAAAGGATAGGATGACCCATCAAGAAAGTACATGATAGTCACCCCATAAAGTTGTGCACCTTTTGGCAGCTTTGTGCATGTATGTAGTGCATCTTCAGATGGATTTTATGAAGTACCTATGGATCCATATCCTTATATCACCATGGAATATTTTTGTAAAATGCATATCTCTTCAGGATTTAGCAACTTATGTGCGTTACCTTTCGAGGATTTAGCATATTGAATTGTAATTTAACGTTTATCTCTTTAGGATTTATCAACTTATGTGTGTTACCTTTAGAGGATTTAGCATGCTACAAAACAAAAGGTTAGAACAAAAATGCATAATATAGAACAAGGGAGGCCATATAAATTCCCCCATCCTTAAGATGGTGACATGTTAAGGAAATTAAAGAACAAGGATAAAGCCTTCTTCAACATCAAGACAATATCCATAGACAACACCTAGTCCAAGCCAAGAAGGTCACAGCTCCTATAAGGCCATGGAAGGGATGAATGCAAAGAGATATCATGCAAGAAGTGAAAAAGTAACCCTTGTGAGGGATAGCATAGTATTCAGTTTCCAAGGTGAGAGATTTATCTACCATGGAAACCGAATGTGAAATAATGAAAATAGGTTATAATCAAGGACATAGATCCTTTATGAAAACCAATATTTTCATGTATGATGGATATCACATAATATATAGATACTGCTTAACCAAGGGAAAAGTGAATCTCGGAAAGACAGAAAAGAAGGAGATGTCATCCTTGCCCCCGAAGTGTAGGAACAAGGATGAAAGGGGACCTATTATATTGCTCACAATACTATGCAAGACAACAAGCCCCTAAAGATTAGGCTAACATTGTTTACATAATGTGGAGTTCCATAATAGGAACATAAATGTTATTTAGATAAAACATGATTGAAATACAACTCATTGCCACATGATATATAAATAAATTTACTATCAATGAGCTGCCTAATCTTATAATGTAAAGCTTGACATTAATTAGTAGAGTGATCATGAAATCTATGATACAAACAAAAAGGAAGTGTATTCAAGTGTGGACTACGTTTATTTTTGCGTTTAGGTCTAGTAATCATCTTAGCACAAAGGAGTTTAGGAAAAAGAACTTCTTGGTCAAATTCCTTCATAGTGTCATCATGTTTTGAAGTGTTATTTGATATGTTGTTATTGATGTGTCATTGAGGATTAAATTCAAGTCCATAAGAATGCTCATGCCCCCCATTTTGTAAGGGCATTTCAATTCCCTGTTTATGCTTACCACATCCTTGACCATGGAATCCTTCTTTAACTAGTAAATGATAACCCAGACCATAATGAGAAGCCATATTAGAAGGAGTCAACGGAACTTCAGTAGTCACTATGTCATTACTAGTAGGTTTGATAGATTCATAGTGGGTAGAAGAAACGATAAAGTTATTATGAAGGGTATTAGAAGTAGAAGCAAAAATTCATTTTTCAAACTCTCTTTGTTGCTTCATAAAATCAAGATTAGAAACCTTATATTCTCCAATAAAGCTAGGATTAAAATCCAAGGTTCCCCAATCATCTCCAAGAAAAGAATTAGAGGAAGAAGGATTACTATTAGGAATATGATTATGGTGGGTTTGAATATGCAAGCAAGGATTTGGCACATCATCCGTATGAAGTGTATACACCATGTTGTTGTGAATAAACTTGACTTTACGGTGAAGGGTGGAAGGAACAACATGCATCACATGCATCCAAGGTCTACCCAAAAGGAGGTTATAATTAAGAGGTCCAGGCATAACATGAAAAGGAGTATTTAGGATGACTAGACCTACTTTGATAGGTAAGGCAATGATGCCCAAAGTGTTCTTATCAATGTTATCAAAGCCATGCATAGGATTGTTATCAGGTTGAATAGTTGAAAGATCGGCTTTAATTGATTTGAGCATGTTCATGTTACAAATATTAAGCCCAGATCCATTATCAATCAAGATCCTATGAATGATACTCTTATTGAGAGTAATAGAAACCATAATGGCATCATATTGATTATGAACTTATTTAGAAGGTAAATCCTTTTGAGTCAATACAATGTCAGGAGGACTCGGGGTAACATGCATGCATTGTAAGAAGGCATTGATGTTCTCTTGATTAGGAGGTGGAGTGGGAAGATTTTCTAGAGATTTTTGCAAGGCTTCATGGTAGGTAGGTCAATTTTGAAGAAGCTCCCATAAAGAAATCTTGGTAGGGGTATTGCGCAATTGGTTTATCAAATCATACTCCATGCTAGGAAGACGGGGTGGAGGAGGAATAATGGGTTGAGAAGGTGGTAAAGAAGTAGGAACTACCAGATTAGGTTGAGGGTTATTCCTTGTATGATAGGTGTGAGATATTGAATCTTGATCATTGAAAGATTATAAATATTCCATAGTTTTACCTTTGATAGTAATGCGAGGACAACCTTTAATAGTCAACAAGGGTTTTGGATAAACCATGTTAGTTATCTCAGCACTACAAATAGATTCACAAGAAGGAAGAAAAGAAGACATCCTAGGAGGAGATGATGTGGGAGCTTTATTCTCCATAGGATCATCACTAAGAGGGAGAGCATTAACGGAATTCATATCATTATTTGATAATGCCTCATCACAAGAAGGAATCCCAAATGGAGGTAAAGCATCTATAATATCACCTTCTTTCTCTAAAATGTCTTCACAAGAGGAGTGTGTTTTATAAAAAGAGTCACCATCATGTATGAATATGTCATCTATTAATAAATCACCCTCTTGTATCAAAGAATCTTCACAAGGAGGGGATAAATCAATTTCTTTATCCAAGGGTTCATCCCAAATAGGAGGATCATCCACAATGGATTCATGAGGAAGAGAGTAATCAACATCCAAATCCAAAGGTTCATCCCAAATAGGAGGATTATCATCCCTATCAATAAATCACTTTGTAGGAGTGCCATAAATCACTAAATCTTGATCCCTAAAGGGGAAAGAAGGTAAATTATATTCTAAAGTAGGCTTGTAGGAAAGACATATACTAAGAGAAGAATTAACATCAATCCTCAACTCATCTCCATAAAGAGAAATATGATGGAGAGAAAGATTAAAGTCATCTTCTTGTTCTAATATATCCTTACAAGGTAATACAAGAGAGGAAAAAGCAACATCACATGTAATAAATAAAGTCTTTCTAGGTGTAACACCATGCAATGGTAAGGTAAGAGGAGGATGTTGTTTAATCCCAAAAGTTAAAGAAGGATGTTTTAAAAACACTTGAAACAACTTGTGCAACATGATAACGAATAAAGAAATGCATAGAAAATAGATCTAAATATATCCCAATGCATTCAAATGAAATCTATAAGAATGAAAAATATAAATGTTTTTGTATTTTTAAAGCGATTTGTGATTTTTAATTTTTGATATATAAATGTAAGAGCATAAAAGAAATCTAATTTTAAATGCATGTAAGATCTAACATAAGATGCAAATCTAACACCAAAAAGAAAGCGTTGTCTATCTCGGGTTCACCAAAATGTAACATAAGAAATGTAACATTTGAAATAAGTGGGGTAAAGATAAGATATTCCTCTTCCATCCCAAGATGCGCAAATAAACGATCCAAATTGATTAACCCCAAGAGAAGGATCAATGCGCAAATGAATCAATCATTTGGAAATGAGAGAAAAGAGGAAATTCTTAAATTCCCGTTTTATGGAAAGGAATGTGTGATAGATGTATAAATATTGAAATGAATAGGAGAAAAGTACTAACCTTAAAGAATTATAGATCTGAAGAATGTTGTTTTCTGAGGTCTGTACTCAGTTTCTAGAAAATCTGAAGTATCAACCGGAACAGAAATGTAGAGATGAACAAAACCTAGAAATCTTTTTCTAATTTGACACCATCTTATGAAAAAGGTTGACCTTGACCCACAAATGTCACCCATGACCCAATAATCTCGACCCAGACCTATGCTGCCCTGATAGAAAATCTATTTTCAGATCTTGATAGTTTACTGAAAAGGGTATCCCGATCTGAGTTCAAATCTACAGTCCTGAACTTGTATCTACAAGAAAAAGAGATTTGATTGTTGGGAGGGAGGGGTTTGCCTTGGTCAAACCCTAGTTTTGGAATTAACCTCAAATATATAATTGAAATTGCAGAAGTAAACAAAGTAAATGAAGCAATTCACCTTGCTCATGTAAAATTCCTTGTAGAGGATTCAAATCCTTGAATCCACAAGTATGGATGCACCAAAATGGATGTATAATATATGATGTCTTCAATCAATTGCATGTAGATATTCAACACCAATCTTGAATGGATCTTGGAAGAGGAAGAGGCTTGGAGGAATGTGGATGGAGAAATCTTCAAAAAGAGAGCTCCATAGAGCTTTGAATCCTTCAATGGATACCAATGGATCTCCTTGATGAATTGGATTCTTGAATGCTTTAGATTAGATGCTTACTTCAAATCTTTCTCCTTAGCTTGTACTTAGATTTTACTTCCTGAGACTTAGAGGAAATGAGAGGAGAAGGCTTCCTTTTATACAAATCTAGGGCACACTCTTCTAGAGAGGTCAACATAGAAGAATTAAATTCCCATTAGACCTATATCCTTATAAGTGGACCTATATTATATATAATTTAAGATTCATTATTTCAAAACCCAAAATAGCTGACCCGGAAGCGGGAATTAAACTTTTCTAAAGCCCGAGATCTGGAAATCCTGGAAATCTAGAATCTGGAGAAAAAGTCAGAAAAAGGTCGATTGTGACCTAGGTCAAGGTCAAGTTCAACCTTGACCTAGGTCAAGGGTGAGGTCGACCTTGACCCAGAAAGGGCAATTTTGATCCTGAGGTCAAAAATCTCAGTTTTCATTTTTGGATGTCAGAAATAGGCTAGAAAAGTGGGAAATGGGGCAGAACAGGGGAAAAAGCCAGATCCAAGTCAGAGACCCATTCAAGGTGCTTGACATGACCCCAAACCACTTACTCGAAAGGCTAAACCATTCTACAATGGAAGTTCTTCCATTTTCTGACTATAAAGATATCTAACAATTTTGTTTTTTCAAAAAAGGTGGAATGAACAGGATGCTGACTTAAAAAATCAGCTCATTAAATATTTAGAGGACCTCTTTGGAAATAAAACTTTTGATAGTGCCTTGATTCTTAAAAAAGCATCCAAACATTTAAAGACTATGAGGGACCAATATAGAAGGGCTCTAAAGGATAACCCAAAGTACGAGCATCCTCCTATGATTCCACCGATGGAGTGGAATGAAATAATGGAAGATGCAAAAGAGAAAAGGCTAAAGGGTAGAGGAATTAAACTAGAAGATGGAAAAAGAAGGTATGACATGATAGTATTAAGTAGAATGTAATCATGCACTAATTATTGATCTTTGTAAATATATAGTCTAACATGTTTCAAACTTTTCATAGACTGCAAGACACATCAAAAGCTACAGAAGGGAGATTAAAAAAGGTTGGCCAACACAAACTTGGCTCTGGTGGCTATATGAAACTTCACTCTCGACTTGTAAGTAGCAGCATTGGAATTTCATATCAAATATTTATATATAAGGTTGAAAACAATTTTGTTTAATCAAATCATACATGCAAAAAAGATGATATTAAACAAAAAATATAGGGCACGAAATTCAATGTAGAGCCCACAGATGAAGACAAAAGAATAGCCTTGAAGGAAGGATATAAAGTCGTGGCTTCATGCCTACGCCAAGAATCTGAAAGCCATAATGAAGAATCTGTTGCACCAGACGAGACATAGGTAAATCGATCAAATGAAAAGTAAATCAAATTGAATAGTTAATTTTGAACATAAATTGACTATTTCATGATAACAATGCACATGACATTTCACTGTAGCCTTCAAATCTTATCACAGAACCTAGGCATGATGAAGAAAATGATGTGCATCACAATGGTGGAGGTATTAATTTTCTATTGGAAATAAATTACGTAATTATTAATAGAATTTAACATCTTTAATTGTAATTGGCCACGTAACCTTTTTTTGAATATTTTAGAGCATGTTGAGGTGGCGGCAGATCAAAATGTTATTTTACATGATGTGACATTGTTAGGTAAATAAAAATCCATGTTATGTTATGCTAGTTATCGAAATACATGTAAAAGTAAAAAAAGTAAGTGAATTTAACCCATTTACTTTTTATTGTAGCAGACCCCCCTTTAGTGCAGCAACCTCGTGCTCCTCAAAACATGAGGAAGCACCATAATTTGAGATCATAGCCACAAGAGGAGGAAGATATTGATGCTCCTGGAAGGCTTTTCCGGGTTAAGAAATCTAAGAAAAACTCAAAAAAGAAATGATTTCTTAAAAATGCTCTTTGATAAAACTTGTTTGATTAACTTTGTTGGATAATGAAAGAATGTTGTTTTAAGTAATTAACTATGAATGTTGCATATTAATATTGAATTTTATGTCATGTTAATTAATATTGTTATGTGTTAATTAATTCTTGATTAGTGTTGTGTATTAATGAATGTTATATCATATTAATGAATGTTATGTGATTGTATTGATTGAATGTTATAGTTTATAAATGGATGAATAAAGTGTGTAATTAGATGTTAATGGGGAATTTAGATTGATGTTAGGGGGAGCAGGTGAGGCCAGATGATCTTCCACCTTCACGTGGTTGGCCTTGTTAAGTAGAGAATATTAAAGTATTCTTGAAACCAAGTGAAGCTCAAACTAACATACCTTCATTATTTAAACAATTTCATTCATTCTAGGTCTTTTCTCATAAGTGCATTTTGAATGTGTCATTATCAGGAAACTATCAAATAACAAATTGGAAAGGCCAATAGTCAACTTGTCTAGCATGATTTGGCTTCATTTTGTGTAAGTATTCTCTTCTTGAAGTGTTAAATCAGTTCCTTTGGACTCCCATTTCCTCACATTAAATACATTTGTCTAAGACTAAAATATCTTTATATAAATATTGACTTATTAAGTATCTTGGAGATCTTGAGTCAAACTCAGGTCACGGGTTTAATTTAGCACAAGAGTAGAGTTGGTATGACAGGTATGATATGACAGACAAACTAAAGAGGATTCTACAAGCAACTTGGAATCCACTCAAGGAGTTAGCCTCACTCAAGGGTCAAGTAGAATACCCTGACTTTGTAAATCACTCCCACAACCATGCTCATGACTTCACTATCACTTTTCCTTGTTCCAATCTCTCCAAGGACCAATACCATCCTAGGCCACCTAGTGAACGTAGTGCCTCCACCATGCCAAATATCCCACTAGACCTCTCACCTTGTTCCCAACACCATATATCATCTCATCATGGTCTATTCACCATGTTTCAACACCCCACTCACTCTGGTCTATTCAACTCCCACCATTCCTCTCCTATAGCCCTTCTACTTTTCAACTTTGTTTGGTCTTACTCACACATCCACACTCCCATTTGATAAACCCTCATCTTTTGGGTTAATAACCTAGGGATTTGTAGAAAATACCCTTACCTGCAACTCAAAACCTCAACACTAGTTCTAACACCTTCCCCTACATCCATATAGACATATTTAACCATCACATACCCCCTCTCTTCATTGGGTATCTTCCAAACACCATTGGTGCTTAACAAATGTACCCTTTCACTAGGTCTTCACCAGATTTTCCACTGCTCCCTCATCATCTGGTGCCCTTCCCTACATCCAAAACCATATATAATACAAGGAATACACTAAGGCATCTCCCACCAAACTATAGTGGTCACATGGGTGGGAATTCCCTTACATGATAGAGGGATACAACCCCTAATCCACTAACTATACCCTCAAACAAAAACCACTCTCAATCACGCCAGTCAGTTATCCTCTCGTGAGACCAAACCAAAGTTAAAGTGAATACACAAACATGAAAAAGAGATGCAAAGGAATATCTTAATGTTATTAACCAAGTTCTATTCACATTTCACTAACCATTAAAACCATGGGTATGCTGACTGTTCCTTCAGGATAGTGGGATACAAAATGCAAAGAAATTAATCTTTTATTGATTACATGTTTTAAACCATTCCTACTACAACAGGAAAACTAAAATACTCAAATTGACAATGAGAATAGATCGGTTTTACTATGCTCCTACAAAATAACTTTATAGTGTAAAATTTACAATGAGGTTATAATATGAAGACAAATGCAAAAATACAGTTTACTTTCATTAAAAATAAATATATTTACCTACCAGATAGTGCCAAAAATTACAAATATAGAAAGGTTACATAACTTAAAAAATTTAAACTATCTACCAAAGCCTAAAGGAAATGACATTCAATTAGATATCATGTGTCAGTATTGAAATTTACATCACATTGAGAACTACACCTGTAATCTCTCGAGGTTTAATAGTTTCTAGTACTATTAGTATAGTGTTATATATGTTCTTAGTAAATGTTGTTTTTATTTGCATAGAAAATTACTAATTTTGTTGGATCATATAGCCTCTTACTACTATAAAATCCCAAACTAAATGGATACAGAAAGACAGACCCAGACAGACTCTAACAACAAGTTTATTTTTTATTTTTTATTATCTTTATGCAAAAACATACATTTCAATGGAGATCAACTTGTCTAATAAAACTCAGTGGACACACCCAGCATACAGATCTAGATTTATCTGATACATTCTGCAGTATGCATATTGATCACCTTGATGAACCTAGACACCATGCATGATCATGTAGTTACTCTACACCGCTACTACTTCCTCAGGATTTTCATACCCAAAAAATCGAGTTGTCATACAAATCAGTTATTTTCATCCCCAAAAAATCAAGTTGTCATACCTAATAGTTTCCATCCCCAAGTGCTAGAACTGCTTGGGGAGGATCACTTACTTAGGAAAGGAATTGAGTTTTTATGTTGTTAATTTTTTAAAGTGTTCTAGATGTTTCTTGGAGGTATCCATAAGGAGGTTCATTGGGTTGTAATGAAGCATGCTTTTATGGATTTGATATGATGAAATTGAGTGATGATTATGAGAAGTGAGTATAGAAACCTTCAGCAAATCAACCAGGGTTGGACGAAAACCTAATTCTACTATGGGTATATCCGCAACAGAGTTCACAACTGGACCGAATTTGTGAAGTCTTCCTTTGAAGACAAATTTGCAATAATAAAGAAAATTGTAAGGTTTAGAGAAATAATAAAGAAAAAATAAGGTTTAAAGTTCTTTTCAGAAAATAAGATATTAGTATATGTCTCTTATTTGGAGAAATAAAGTTTTCTATTGTTATTGCATCTACTTTAGATTGGTGTAACATTTTGAGGCAGGGCCCTTTTATTTTATACTGGTATGATACATGTTTTCCACCTAAGGTCCTTTAATAGAAAATGTTAATGCCACCGAGATTTTTATTGAAAATATTTCAATTCTGACATTTGATGTGAACCCTTAGTATTGACCACTACGTCCAAATATTGGAAACTAACATAATTCATCAGAAAATGTATATTTGAAGGTAGCTCTGATAATTGTATGAAGCTAGATATTTTTTTTTTGGCGGATCAATATTTCATTTGAATCACATTAAAGAATATTGTCATGGACTCTCTATTAAGTCTTCTGATATTGAGCATGGATTTCTCCTATAGCTATTACTTCTAGAATGACATAGAATTGTTTTGGAAATTGAGTCTATATTGCCGCTGGTGTGAGCTAACTGTAAGTGTATACATGGTTGGTGTAGTTGTAATACCCTTTTTCTTGGGTGGTTATCCCCATATTTAGCAAGAGTTGTATTTGAATTCATGGGAGCTTTTTATTGACTAGTGATTTCTTTGGTCGAGACATGGTCCTTGATTCTAACCGAAACTCTTCCAGGATTGGCATTGGAGAAATTTATGAGTTGATGAATTTATTGTTAGAGTTGATGAAGACTGTAGAGATTTCTAGAGTACTAAAGTAAAGTTGAATGCTTAGTGCAATTCCAAACAAAAGCATTCATATCTAGTATCGCTCCTAATCTGGCACTAGATTGATTATAAGGTCATAGGTCTTAATATCATTGTGACAATAAGTGCTCAGAATATTTAGTCCATGTTATTTTTTGTCAAATTATAGATCTGCACTAAGTTTATTGTCAAACATGTGAAACAAACCTAAACACGTCCATCTGAAAGTAAAAATTAGTGTTAGAGTAATAGTACATTTGTCTTTATAATTAAATCACTTCGGTTTAATTATTAAAGTTCACTATTATTCTATTCACTTAAGCTTATCATTTGTAGGTGCATAATAATTAATATGTTTATTAATTATTAATGCACAAACCTAGTTTTTTTCGACTTTAGGGTTTCTTACCTTATATGTCGCCTTTGTATCATTATTGGACACTCCCTTTTGAATACATCATATTTGCTCTGCCATTTTTGAGCACATAAGGGTTTCTTATTTTTTACTTCCTTGCTTCGTTCTTGTAACAGGTCTTCTTGCATGCAGATGCTCTTGGGATTCGGTACTGTTTTTATCAGTTCCTACATGGTATCAGAGCCTTGCTGCTGCGACTTGTTCGAGCTCTATTGAAGCAAGCTCTTTGCGATACAAGGGTTTGAAGCTTTCAAATTTTTTTGGTTTTTTTTATTGGATCTGGGGGGTCTCTATTTTTTGGAGCACTTTGGACCAAAACTGACCTCACAATTGCGTCCAAAAGGCCCAAAAACCCCCATTTTCATATAAAATATGTCTGATTTGGACATCGAAGCGTCTGGGAGAAAAATTTTGGCCTCTTAGGGCCGTATGGCTCAAAAATAAAAAAAATATTAAAAAAAACACATTTTACTGTGTTTTTTGGCATATGTAAAGGTGCCTCCACCGCACACCACTGTAGAGCCACTGCGCCACCCTGGCGCCGCTCCGGCCCGGCCCGCGCTCAGCCAGCGCCCCGCTCCGCTCCACTCCGATCGCCGTCGCCGCCACACAACCCCAGCGCCGCCTGCGTTCTGCTCCAGCCACCGCCACCCACCTCTAACCCACCACCGAGTGATGCTAATAGCTCACTGAGTGACATCAGCCTGCACAGTACGGTGCTGACGTCAGCCACCGAAAAAAATTTCCCAAAATTTTTTCCGGCAGTTTTTAAATTTTTCTGGCGACCGGAAAATATTTTCTGACAACCCATCCGACGGCCATCAAGTTTTACCTCGGCAGCTGTGACAGTCATTTGGACGTCAAATTTTTTGTCGTCTCTATGTTTTTCCAACAAGCTCTCTTTTCAGGGGCCCTATCAGTTTTTTGCTCATAACTGAGCATACGGACTCCAAATTGCAAGTGTCATATATCGTTGGAAAGCTCTTTTCAAGCCGATTCCAACCATGGAGGTTTCATCTTCGCACTTGGCTGTTTAAGTACCCATTTTTGGCATCAAATTTGAGGCTTTATTTTCCTCCTTCTCTACATTTGGACCTCAGGTTTTTCACTTGTTCTTTATGGTTTTTGCTTCATTTTGTGGTGTACAGGAGTTAGTTTGATAGTTTGTGGGGGGTGCATATTTCTTTCTGCATTTTCAATTCAGAGAGACCCTTCTACTTCCGTCTTATTCTCTAAATGTCAGACACATCCATTATCATTCTGACTCCACATAACTACCACACATAGAAGCCACAAATGACCAGAATACTCATGTCACAAGGTTTATGGTCCTGCTTGGATGTGGCTTAGCCAGTTCTACAGAGGCCTTATGAGGCTCTTATGCACAGAAATAGGATGGATGAGGCAATGGGCCTCATTTCCATGAATATTTCAGATGGGTTGTTGTTCCACCTGGACGGTCTTACCACACCCAGGGATATGTGGGACAAGTTTTCCACCTTGTTTGGCACAATGACTTAGTTCAGGGTTCTCCAGATAGATGCAAAGTTCACCTCCTTGGTACCTAAATCATTCACTAGCATTGAGGACTTCCTGATGAAGTTCAAGTCTCTTCAATCTATTTTACAGGTTGCTAGAAAGACAAAATCAGTTGATGAGTGTATCTTTCTGATACTCTCAAAGCTTTGTGGCCCTTATCAGATTTTCACTTCTACCTTCTACTCTACTATGGATGCACTGGGTGCACGTCATGTTATGCCCTCTTTTGAGACCTTCTATGATAGGTTAACTCGTGAGTAGTCCAAGCTTAGTCAGATGGGTTCTCTTACAGGTTCACAGTCACAGGCATTGCTTGCCAAGTCATCTCAGGATACACAGAAGCTGAAGCTGAAGCAGATATCTGATTCCTCTTCTCAGCACTCTACTGGCCCACCATCCTCTTCTAAGAAGGATAAATAGAAGACTAAGAACCTTACATGTTCCTATTGTTATAAGGGGCCTCATGATGAGTCACATTATTTCCAGAAGAGATTTGATGGCTATGAGAAACAGATTGCAGATTTGCAAGCTCTCCTTCAGAAGAGCACTATTTCCTCTCCATCCTCTTCCACCTCACAAGGGTCTGCTTTTCAATCTTCTGCCTCATCTTTGAGATCTGGATAGGATTTTGGACAGGGTCATGCATTACGAGCTTCCATTGCATCCTCTTCCCAGGTCCCTTGGATACTAGATTTAGGTGCTTCTCACCATATGGCATCTTCTCCAGAGATCTTCTCTTCTATTAAGGCTTCTCCTATTCCCCACATTCTCATGGGGAATAACACTGTTATGCCAGTCTACGGGAAAGGTTCTGTACGCATTCAGGATGGCACATTCAATGATGTATTATATGTTCCATCTCTATCTGCAAACCTTCTCTCGATTTACCAGAGTACACACAGTGGATCAGGGAAGACAGTTGAGTTCACGCTAGATTCAGTCTTCATTCGGGATAGTGTGACAGGTGGCATTATTGCTATAGGGACAGTTGATCATTCCACCCATCTCTACACCTTTTCTCACTTTGGTCCACCATCTCCATCATCGGAGCACAACTCTCCTCTTACACAAGAGCATCATGTGGAACAGTCAGGTCACTTGAACCTCTGTGTTTTTCCTGAGACCACTTCTATGGCTGCCTCACCTCATCTTGTTGGGGTTTCTTCTCTTCAGCACTGCCAGACCCTCCAACTCCATTCATCGAGCCACCAGGTGTAGTTGTTAAGGATTCTACAGAGGACACTCATCTCCTCTCTCCTGACAGTGTCGGCACACCTGTCATACCACCTACCTTGGGGGTTCCCTTTCAGGATCCTCATGTCTACTCCTTTGAGCATCAGCTCGTCCTTGCAATGAAACCTCATCTTTCAAGGTTACCTCTTCAATGCTCACTTCCTTTCACTCCTTTGTATTGGCATCATGGTGGTTTTTTCATTGATCCAGGGGTTCTTTCATTCTGGGGGGGCTTTGGAGCCTTGACCCTCTCTCACGGGGGGGTTGGCAGCATGCATTGTACATATGGCTTTGAGAGATTCTCTTGAAGTCATTTTTTTCTTTTTCTTTCTTTTCTATCTCTTTTTGGAGAGGAGATTTTCCCACTGGGTTTTCTCCTTTGTCTCCGGTTTACAGAGATTTCCTTGTATTGGGTACCTGATCAAGCCTTGTTGCCGGGACCCTCTTTTTCTTGCTTTCATAGCTGTGCTAGGTTAGCTTACCTCCTAAGCTTCGCTTAAGGCAGGGTGTTAAATTAATAGTACATTTGTCTTTATAATTAAATCACTTCAATTTAATTATTAAAGTTCACTATTATTCTATTCACTTAAGCTTGTCATTTTTAGGTGCATAATAATTAATATGTTTATTAATTATTAATGCACAAACCTAGTTTTTTCCGGATTTAGGGTTTCTTACCTTATATGTTGCCTTTGTATCATTATTGGACACTCCCTTTTGAATACATCATATTTTCTCTACCATTTTTTAGCACATAAGGGTTTCTTGTTTTTTGCTTCCTTGCTTCGTTCTTGTAACAGGTCTTCTTGCATGCAGCTGTTCTTGGGATTCGGTACTATTTTTATCAATTCCTACAATGAATGCAGGAGAGGAGAGCTTGCAGGAATGGATACAGGATCCATCAAATCCTTGCTTAGGGCTTCTAAGGCTTAAATAAGTGATATGATGATTCAGCCCCATGTTATATTGGACATTGATTGTTAGCTTCAAAATCTTTGTAAATTTGAAAGCAAGCTTCAGAAGTCTAATTTCATATCTTATGTTTTAGTGAGACCTTGCATTCTCCTCTATGAATTTAATCTTCCTATATCACAACTCTATTTTCTTGACTTAAAAGTTATTGTTTTTGGATCTTCTCTTCATTTCTACTCTCCTTGAACATATAACTTGAATAAAAATGGTGCCTTAGAGACCACATATTCTATTCTACTATACTTAGGGCATCTGCTATTTTATTGATTATAAAACTTGTTCTCTTAGAAATTTCCTCTTCTATGTTGTAAAAAAATTTGTTTAGGAACTCCTCATGTAAGCTACTATTCGTTGGGCATCTTTCTTGATTACAAATTTACCTTGATCACCTTCTGTTCTATACTAGGAAACTTTAAAGTTCTATTGTTTTATTGATTGCAAGAGTTGTCCTCTTAACAAATTTCTCTTTGATGGTGCTATAGAGGTTTTTTAGGACCTTCTCTTGTATGTAACTATCCTTTTGGCATATTTGTTGATTACAAATTTTACCTCCATTGCTTCTATTCTGTACTATTACACTTTCAATATTTATTGTTTTATTGATTGAAAAAGTGGTCCTCTTAGCAACCTCCTCCTCTATGCTATGAAAAAAGTTGTTTAGCACCTCATCTTCTTATCCTTTGGAAATTTCTTATAAATTTAAGACTCTTTTCTACATCTTCCAAATCCATTTTTTTATTGATTACATAAGTTATGTTCATAAAATCCTCTTCTATGCTATTATGGAGTCAGTTCTAAGCACAAACCTTTATTTCCATTCTATCAAGATTGTGATGTTTGATGTTGTATTATGGATTATTATAAAGTTATAAACAATGGTTGTTGTGTTAGAAACCTCCTCTTCTATGCTACTATACTCACTAATAGAGAGAAAATTGTTCTTTTGATAACATGTGGCATGGTGGCTCTATGTATTTATGCCTTCTATATGTGAAAATAAAATCAAATCCATGTTCTTTTTGTTCTCAGGCCATGGGGAGATAGAATATATAGTGAAGGAGGATGGGAATTATTATTTTGTTGTGGGAAACTTCAATCAACATAGTGCAGAGGTATTGTGATCCTTTATACATGGGAAAAAAATCATTTTTTCAAATGATTTTTACTTATTATGTTTTTCCAGTGCAACATTACATAGTATCATAGTTTGGGAATCAGTCGTATATAAATATCAATTAAATCTTAATGACTCATCTTTCAGCAGTAGTGATTGAAAAAAACTTAGGAAGAAAGATGGGTTATTGCAAGCACATACTCATGAAAGATTGTTCATGAAGATTGACTCATATTAACATGGATTCCATAATAGATATTGAACATTTTTCAGACTTGAAATAGTTAGGAATTGGATCTTCTTTTTGCAGGTTGTGATGGGGTTAAATTTTACTTCCAAAATGTACAACACCCAAACTGCCAATTACAAGTGTTCAATGGGAAAGGGCTTATGTGTTGTGAAGCTTTCAATCCTTCAAAATAGTTATGCACTTATAACAACTCCATCTCGAAGCAATATAATGGTATGACACTTCTAATCATTTTTAACCTACATTTTTAGGCATTAGGAAGAAATTTATGTTAAAGAGGGATAATTATTAAGAAGCATTCCAAGTAGACTTTTAAGCTCTAGATTTTTTTAAAAATAGCATTCCAAGTAGAATTTTAAGCTCTAGATTTTTTTAAAAACAACATTCCAAGATGAGTACTAAAAAAAAGTATGCAAATTAACACAAATACCTGAAGATAAATATCTAGACTAATCACCGACTAGGATGTCGTTGGTGATTAAGCAGGATATTTATCTTCAAGTTTTTTATTTTAACATTCCATATTGGTCAAAATTTTGACTAACTTTGGTCGAGACCCTCACCAACAATGGTCTACATATCAACCATTCTGTGTCAAAATTTAGCATCGTGGGTTTGGCATCCTGGTCGGATGGCCCAAACATTTCAACCGACATTGGTCGAAAGTTCATCAAATAACCTTTTCAATTGAAGATATCAATTTTGACCAAGATTGGTGTAGATCATTCGACATGAACAACGATGTGTCACAATTTCAACTAGTAAAATAGCGACAAAACCATTGGTGGATTATTCGACGCACCTGGGTCGACAAATCGACTAATTAAAGGTCAAAAATTGGCACAAAATGTATTAGTGAGTAGGGCCTTCATACCACTTTCTTCACAACCTAATCTACCACATTGATAGCTCCACTACTCTATAGCCAATTTGTGAAATTTAGGATATTTCTCCTTAAAGTAGTCAAGGAGCTTGGCATCATGGCTTTGATCATCTTGTTATAGCCATCTATTGATGTCTAGTTCCATTTCTTTGTTGTGGTTTATTATTCTCTAGTGGGCCTTGATGGGATGGGCACCCTTGAGTATGTGGATCGAGAGGTAGGGCTCCAACTACAAATGCATCTGATAAGCTATATTCCCCATAGCCTTTTTTGTTGATCTTGACAGTAGAGAGTGTGGAGGCAAGAATGATTTCTGGATCTTCATGGGATCTGGAGAAACTAACAACAGAGGTGTTGAAGTCAATTCCAAGGCAATAATTTGAATGTGGGAATGAGGATTCTAATGCAGGACAGTATGAGAAGGGTTGTGGATCAGCATGGATGTTGACTTCAGTGCCATTGTGTGGAAACTTGATGCATTCATAAAATGTGGAGGGAATGTCTTTCATGGAGTGGATCAATAGGCGACCAAGGAGGATGTTGTATGCAAGGTCAAGATCAACAACATGGCATATCGTGTCTTGTATTGTTGGGCCTAGCTGAATTGGAAGTGAGATGGTACCTTCATATGTATGCTCCAAATTATCATAAGCCTTGATAGTTATGATGTCATATGTTATATCTGGTTCAGTGTACCCCACTTTAATTATGAATTTCAATGTGCATAGATTTAGGGTTGAACCAAATCTATTATGTCTTGTTTAAGGGAAAAGTCATTGACCATGATGATGATGTGGAGTGTGAGGTTGTGATCTAGCTCAATGAATGGCATGTTGGAGGGTTTGAAAGAGAGACCACAATATGTTGATAGGTGCCCTATGAAGGCCTATTATTGGGTACACATGAGTCTGGTAAGGCCTTATTGGGGATCTCTTGATGGACGGGTGATGTGTGAAGGAGATCCAGGATGGAGATCTGTACAGGCATATTCCCAAGGTGTTCCAAAAGGTTATATTGTGTACCATAGGATGAAGTATTATTGGTGCCTGCAACAAATATTCTGCCTCGACATGTGGTAACATTGCACTAACTATCTACACCCTTAACATGGATTATATTAATAGAGGGTTCAACCTAGGTGATGCAACTGACAAACTTGTCATAGTTGATATAAGCTGTGGTGTAATATTTGTGATCACCTTGTTTTCTTTTACCTTTATTCTGGGGTGGATTGGGATTAGCAGGTCCCTTACCAGTGTTTTGTTGAAGAAATACATTTTGGTATATCAAGAGGTTTGCATTAGGCGAGGTCTGTGTTGGAAGATTGACTATGATTTCCTATCAATCTATGAGATCTTGGATGTAGTTCTTTAGCTTCATTCATTTCACAGTGGTGTGTCCCTTAACACGGTGATAATCGTAGTACTCGTTCTCCTTATACCATACAGTTTTGGCAGAAAACTCATCAAATGGTTGAGTTTGTAAGTATGCAATCAAGTTGGCCTAAGCCATCCTGTGGAAGATAATGTCCAGGGGTTCACCTAGGGGGTTGAATGTGCACTTTTGGGTATTCTGGACTCGTAGTTTAGATTTTCCTTCTCTGAGTGATATAGCATTCGTTTGATTAGCCATTGGTTGACAAATGAGATTTTTTGGTGGTCCTAGTCTAGCTATGACAATTTGGACGTGGTTGGTGTATGTGGCCCCATCAATTACTACATTCTTATTCTTATTCCAATAGTGTGAACAATCATTGTTGAACCTATCATGTTGTGTTTCCTTATAGTGCTTGATGGTACCATCATCGAAGATGCCTTTCTCAAGCTCTATTCCTTTTCCTCGAATGTCTTGGTAGGTCTGAAAATAGTTCATGTGCATGTGATGGGTTACCTTCAGATGTAGATTTTTAATGAATATCTTCGTCAAATACTTCTTAGGGGGTTGATATGATAGTATTGTAGTAAGACATTTCCACCTTTGCAGGTAGTTATCTAAGATTTTTCCTCCTTTTTGTTTGGAATTGCATAGATCAAGGAGAGATATTTCTCTCTCAATGTGATGTGAATATTGTGCCACAAACTTTTTTGAGAGTTCTACAAATGTTGAGATTGATCCATAGGGTATCTTGTAGAACCACTCAAGAGTAGTTCATCCTAATATTTTGGGAAAAAAGGCAGATAAGGTAATTATCATTGTACACAACCTCTTGACAAGCCATGTAAAAATCCTTAACATGGCTGACTAGATCTCCCTTCCCCTTGTATTTGTCAAATTTAGGTGTTTCAAAGTTTGTAGGAAAAGGAATTGTAGTGATAGAGCAATCAAACAAATAAGGACAAACCTCCTCAAATTTGAAGGTCTTGTTTTCAGCCCCAGTACAGAGCTCCTTAAGAGCATTTTTTATTTCTTCCCATTTTGGGTTGACGAGTGGCAGAGTAGGCACTCCCATCAAATAGGATCCTAGAACTTGGTAAGAATTAGATAGAGCTATGGAGTATGGAGGATTTGGAGGGCGATATTGTGGATTATGATAAAGTGAGTGTGTTGCTCCATAGGCTGATTGTGATGGCAGCGGTGCTTGTTGGGTGTGATATTGTTGAGAGAGTGGAGGCAAAGTTTTTTGTAGTTGCAAAGGTTATTGGTAAAAGGATCTCAGTTGTTGTAATGCTTGGTAGGCAAGATGAGTGTAGTTTTGACCTATATAGGTTGGTTGTGTGCTAGTTCCACCATAAGATGGATAAGTGCTTTATGTGTTCATGCCCCTTGAAGGGGGAGCAAGGTAGTTGATGTGCGCAGAAGTACTTGGTTGATGGGGAGGTGGTATGGTTTTCATTTTTGTGGCTAAAGGCATAACCAAGTAATTGGTGAATGTTGGCTGCTGAGGTTGAATTGGATGTACTGCAAACTATACAGTGGCAAAGGGGTTGACGAATTGCGGTTGTGTTTGGGTGTTTTGTTCTTGGAGAGTATCTTGTGCTTGGAGACTTGCAACTGATGAAGTAGTTTGGGATGTGTGAGGGCCTTGCATGACTTGAATGGTTTGAGAGGTTTTTTGGGAAATGGATGCATTGGGATGTGTTTGGATGCTAGATTGTGGTTAAGGTGAGGGATCACTTTTCGATGGTATTGTTGGTGGAGCATGGAATATATGGCCTTGAGGAAAAATGGTTGGTTAAAGGCTCTCATGGTAGGCATTTCTATGGTGAATTATGGTTTTTACTGCTAGTGTGGAGGAATGGAGGGGGGTAGTGATGTTGATGTTGAGATTGGTTGTGTGGTTGTAGGTTGTGTAATTAGTGGTTGTGTGAAAACTAGTTGAGTAGCAACAAGAGGGATAGTAGTTGGTTGGGTAATAGTTGGTTGCATGGTATTTGGCTGCGTGGATTGGGTAGCAATGGATTGAATTGTTTGAGATGAGAAGGGTGGTGGTGGATTAGAGGATGAATCCCCCATAATAGAGAAGGGGGTTGTTCATGCCACAGTGTGCACTATGGGTTAAGTGGTGGAAGGTTGGAGTAAATGGGGTATAGATGAGGAAACCTGGGATGTCTTTAGATGGGGATTGATGATTTCCTCCACAACTAGAGTGAACATGTCATTTGGGATGTGTATGTGATAAGTTGGATTAAGTGGTAGCATTCTAGGTGGAATGGGGTACCTTCGTGTTGAAAGTTAGCAAGGATAGTGACATGGTTATGGCCTATGATGGCACTGACCATATGTTCATGTCCAAGATGATTCATGAAAGCTTCCATGGAGCTAGGGGTAGGTATTTCATCTGGTTCAACCCATACATGTTCAATTTGCACTTTTTGGGGATCGAAGGAGACCATGGCTTGGTTAGGATAAAGTGTTGGGTTAGACGAACTAGTGGCAAGATTAAAATCCATATCCTTTCTCTTCTTGGAACGTGTCCTAGGTGGAATGAAATGTATGTATTCTCTAATTTTATGGGAGGATATGCAAAATGGGACTAAGGAAGACTCCCAGTGATGATGTGTGAATTCTCCTAGAAATGACTAAGGATAATGATGATGATGATGTGAGGTACAGGACCAATGATTCTAAGATACTTAAGGATAATGTTGATGATGCCTTAAGGACTTAAGGGATAACTTTGTGTCAAAAAGGATGGTGAGTTGCTTTACCAAGTGAAAACTTGGATGAATATGATTGTCAACCTAGGACAAACTGATAACCTTTCAAAAGACTAGATTTTGTCAATGCAAACCAACCTTTTGATCAAGGTTATGAGGTCATTAGGACAATACAAGCCATCCTAGATAATTCTTAGTAAAATACTATAGGTGTAATGATAGATTTGATTTAAGATGTAGGCTCTAAGAAACTCAAAAGGATGTGACGCCAAAGTAGGATGTTTCATTTTTTTATTTTTGATGGAGATTTTGATTGGATTTTGGATAAGGTTTGATCGGATGTTGCTACCTAAAGGGTATGAATTAGGATAACTAAGGATGACCTTAGAATGCAATGATGGAAATGTAATCATGTGATGGGGAAAAGGGAAAGGATAGGTTTATGGTGTCCCAAGTAGTCGTACCTCTCAAAGTTGACAAAGGCATGGTTCAAGTGATATTTTCTCATGAAATGTGAGAGCTTATTATTGAAGAAGATTTTTTCATATTTCTCACGCTCTTGGATTTCTTGTCAGATCGATTTCATAAGACAATGGTTTTGTTTGGTGCTTTGATTTGTTATCTTCTTCTCTCAATACACATGAGGTAGTGGGAGTTTCACTTTCTTATGTTTTCTTGATTCTAACATAACCTAGGAAAATGAGGTTTTGACTGCATATTATTCGTACCTCTCAAAGTTGACAAAGGCATGGTTCAAGTGATATTTTCTCATGAAATGTGAGAGCTGGTTGTTGAAGAAGATTTTGTCATATTTCTCACACTCTTGGATTTCTTGTCAGATCGATTTCATAAGATGATGGTTTTTTTTGGTGATTTGATTTGTTATCTTCTTCCCTTAATACATGCAAGGTAGTGGGAGTTTCACTTTCTTATTTTTTCTTGATTCTGACCTAACCTAGGAAAATGAGGTTTTGACTGCCCAAATTTATGAATTTTGCAAAATGGTTTCAAGACTACCAAGATAACTCACAATCTGATATTTTGTACAAATTTGGAGTTGAGTGTTTTACAGTGAAGATGATGATCTCATAGCGCAGATGATGATCTATGGAGATGTTAATGCCAGAGTGGAGATGACAATTGGGAAAACCAATGAATTTCAGGTTTTTGACTAAGTTTGACTGATTTTTTTTGGCAGTTTGAACTTAATTTTGGAATGTTTGGACTGATTTTTATTTTTTCACTCGCAAGAACTAGTTTTCAACATTCATCAAAGGCATTGACTCCGGTAAGTGTACCTTGATTCAAACCTTTGGCATAACATGCACGTGTCTAAAAACAATCATGCAAGGGACAAAGAAACCTTGCAGGATACAAGCAATTGTGATCTTAGGAAATTTGATAACACTTTAGAACCTTTTTTATGTATGTTCAAAATGAATTTTTCAAGTCATTTGTGTTTTCACTTGGCCAAAACATCAAAAACAATACAAGCAGTCTTACCCTAAGGAATTGCCTTAGTCCTAAAAACCTTTGCCCACAACTTGATATCCCTTCGGCTCTATATAGTCAAAAAATGGAAGCACTTCCATTGTAGACTAGTTTATCCTTTCGATTAAGTGGTTTGGGGTCATGTCAAGCACCTTAAATGGATCTCTGACTTGGATCTGGCTTTTTCCCCTGTTCTACCCCATTTCTCACTTTTTCCAGCCTGTTTCTAACACTCTAAACTACAAATTCAGATTTTTGACCTCAGGGTCAAAGTTGACCTTTCTAGGTCAAGGTTGACCTCAACCTTGACCTAGGTCAGAATTGATCTTTTTCTGACCTAAGGTCCAGATTTTAGATCTCCAAGGTTTTTGGATGTCAGGCTTTGGAAAGAATTAATTCCCGCTTCCGGGTTGGCTGTTTCGATCTTCGGAGAAAAAAATATTAAATTATATTTAATATAGGTCCTCTTCTATGGGTATAGGTCTAATTGAAATTTAATTCTCCTATGTAGGCCTCTCTAGAAGATTATTCCCTAGACTCATATGTAAGGAAGCTTTCTCCTCTCATTTTCTCTAAACCATGATCATCAACTATCAAAGACTTAAGAAGTGAAATCCAAAGGTGAAGAATCAAGATTTGAAGCAAGCCAAGTAGACATTGAAGCATTCATCCATTCTCAAGCATTCAATCACTTCTCAAGCACTCAATTCATCAAGAAGATCCATTGGTACCCATTGAAGGATTCAAGCTCTATAGATCCCTCTTGTTGAAGATTTCTCCATCCACATTCCTCCAAGCATCTTCCTATTCAAAGATCCATTCAAGATTGGTGTTGAAGATCTACAAGAAATTGATTTGAGACATCCTACATTCTACATTCTACATTATACATCCATTTGGTGCATGCATACTTGTGGATCCATGGATTTGAATCCACCACAAGGGCTTCTACAAGAAAGGTGAATTTTTTCATTTACATTGTTTCATTTATGAAATTTAAATTATACTTTGAGGTTAATTCCAAAACTGGGGTTTGACTAAGGCGAACCCCTCCCCCCAACAAACAATCCATTTTTCTTGCAAGTACAGGTTCAGAACAGTAGATCGGAGTGCAGATTTGGATACCCTTTTCAAAAAACTATCGAGATCTGGAAACAGATTTTATGTAAGAAACCTTTTAGGTTGATTCTGCCCTAGGTCAGAATCAAAAATTATGGGTCAATGGTGACATTGACTTGAGGGTCAAAATTGGAACTATGTCAGATCGGAAAAATATTTCTAGGTTTTGTTCGTCTCTGTGTCTCTGTTCCAAATCCAATTGTAGATTTTCCAGAAACTCAGTGCAAGCCCCCAAAAATAGCATTCTTTAGATCTGTAACATTTTAAGGTTAGTACTTTTCTCCTATTCATTTCAATTAAAGTTATGAATCTTTCTAGATCTATCACACATTCTTTTCTATAAAACGGAATTTAAGATCTTCTTCTTTATTCTTATTTCCAATCGATTGATTCATTTATGCATTGATCCTTCCTTTCGGGTTAATCAATTTGGATCCTTCCTTTGTGTATCTAAGGATAAAAGGAACATCTTATTTATCCTTCACATTTCAATAAACATTCTAATTTCAAATGTAACAACATCTATTTCAAACATCCATCCCTAATCTCCATTTCTTATGCCACATTTTTAGATGTTACATTTTGGTGAACCCGCGATAGACAACTCTTTCTTTTTGGTGTTAGATTTACATCTTTTATGTTAGATCTTGCATGCATTTTAGATTATCTTTCTTTTATGTTCTTGCATTTACATTTCAAAAAATTAAAATCAAAATCTTGTGTTTCCTAATTAGTTCATTTTCATTGCATTGGTGTATGAGCTTTACCATTTCTAGTCCTACTTATAGTATCCCGGTTAGAAGAAGTGTTAGACTTATGGGTTCCTTTGATCCCAATTCTTCCTCTCCTTTTCTTACAATCCCAGATGAAAATTTGACCACTCATGATTCCAATCCTTCTATGGAGCATAACTCTTCTCACTCATCTCATGATGAGGATGATGCTTTAAGAGTTCCTCCTAAACAAGTGCAAAAACTTTCAACAGAACTTGATAAAATGGGAAATTGGCTTATTCAAGAAAACCATAATCAAGATTCCATCCAAGCTATAGAGGCTCTTAAGAAATTCCTTTGTGATAGTGATCAAGGTGTTAATCTCTTGTGTGGTATCACTCATCTTTTTCATTCGAATATTAAATCTTTAGCTCAAGAGGCTCAAGATCTAGATTCACTCCTCCTATCACTAGTGAGGGACCTTCTTCTGTTCCTTTACCTAGCATTCCTACTTACACTCCTCCTTTGATGACTACATATCTCCCAATTTCATCTATTCCTGTGAGTGTTCCACCAGTATCTCTACCTACCTCACAACCTTCATATCATAGTGTGCCTTTTACTTATTCAGATCCCCTTCCAACTGTGGTTCCAAGTGTTCCACTGGTTGTTTCTTCCATTCCTACCACTTCCTACACTTTTCCTAGAATTCCTAATATTTCTATGCCACCTATTTCTTCTAATAATTCTACAATCATTAGTTTGGCTCAAACTGTGTCATCTTTACAACAACAACTTGCATCTTTAAGCCAATCCAAGTTTAGCATTCCTACATGTGACATGGATAGTCCTTTATCCTTAGACATTATTCGTGCTACTGTCCCTCAGCAAGCTGATATGCCTCATCTTGACAATTACAATGGTAAAGGTGATCCTGTTACTCATGTTAAAATATTTCAAATCCTTTGTAGTGATTATTCTCATGACCATAGGATTTTAGCTAAGCTGTTTGCTAGGAATTTTTGTGATAAGGCCTTGCAATGGTATTGTTCTTTACCTCCTTATTCTATTGATTATTTTCCTAAAGTTTCTAATACCTTCATCCAAAAATTTCAAAATAAAATTGGTCCGCAAGTGTCCTTAACTGATTTAATGCATTGTAAACAAAACATTAAGGAAAAATTGACTGATTTTATCGGTAGATTTAAGCATTTGTATGCTCAGATTTCTTATCATGTTCCTGATATTGATATTTAGCATATGTTTATTTCAAATTTACAAAAGGATATTAGAGATAAGATTCTTCTTACTGAATTTACCTCTTTTCAACAACTTTGTGCAGCACTTCATCATTATCAATTACAAGTGAGTCAATTTGAGAGAAACACTCCAATGGATCATGTTCCAGTTGATAAGAGTGACGCTGCTCCTAATCCTAATAAGTTTCAGAAACCTAACAACTATGTTAAGATTAATAAATAGATGAATGCAGTTGTTGATCAAGTTGTTGTTGCGTCCAACAATGTCACTTCTGCATCCACTGCTTTCTGTATGAATCGTACATTTACTCCTCTCTCTAAATCTTTACATTCTATTATGAGTAGGTTGTTAAGTGCTAATATGATTACCTTGCCTCCTATTTGACCTCTTCTCCCTACCACAATAGCATCAAAATCCTTTGATTCTAAAGCTTTTTGCCAATACCATCGCTAGAATGGCCATGATACTGAAAAATGTTATTCTCTAAAGCATAAGGTTCAAGACTTAATCAATTCTAATGTTTTATCTGTTGATAATTTTGATGGTAATGGGAACAAATCTATCCCTCCTCCTAATCAAAACCTTCAAAATTATACAAATCCTTTACCTACACATGATACTAATACCATCGCTCAACCATCTTCTATGGATATTGTTTGCGATTCAAAGATGGATGATCTTAATCACATTTTTAATCATGTGAAGTATGTTGTTTCACCTCAACCTACTCTTCAAGATCCTTCGCCTCCACTTCTACGTCAAGTTCCACCTAAACCTTAGAAACAAACTAAGGATAAATGACCTAGGAAACTTTCAATTACCTTTGATGATTCTGAGACTATTAAGGCTCCTAATGGTCCCCTTTATATTTATGCTAGGATTGCTAAGATACCTACGCGTGGATGTCTTGTTGATCCCACATCTTTAATAAATGTTATTACTAAGTAAAACCTTTTTATGAAAAACCTACAACGTGATTGTTATGATACATCTGATGCATGAATCCAAACTTGTAATGGTTTTCTCTATCTTGCACTTGGCTCTATTAACTTGCCTATTGAACTTTGTGGTAAAGTTGTAGATACTACCTTCATTGTTGTTCCTACTTCTGATCAATTTCAAGTCAAATTTGGTTTGCCTTGGATAACTGCTATGCATGTTGTTGCTTCTCCTATTCATAAGTGTATTAAGTTCATTCATAATGGAGAAGTGAAAATGATTAATCATAGTTTGTATCAACCTTCTAGGCCTAGAGATTGTGCTACTATTGATTTCTTTTGGCCTTCATTACCTAATTCATGTCATTCTCGCCCTGATAACCTTTTTCGTTCATATCAAGCCTATAAACATCGCAATATTTTTGAGTTAAGCATGCCTCGGATAGATCTTAAGTGTAGTCTTTTGCCTACTCCTTCCATACCTCCTTTATCCCTTACAGCTAGATCTATTACTCAACCTCCTAGTGTCACTTCTTAGCTTACTGTGAATCCTACCAATCCTCCTAGAGAACCTATGAAGGAACCAGTTGTTATTCCACCTAGTTCTCAACATGTGTCAAACAAAGCAAAACGTAAAAAAATTGCTAATGAACATCGTAAGAAGTGTAGAGCTAATGCTAGGGCTTGTGCTTCTGTTCTTTGAAATTATTTACCTTCTTTTGACCAACCTATGCATGATGCGTTGGAAGAAGTTAATGTTCATAATGATGTTAAGTGTTGGAAAGTGACAATGCAAGCAATTGTTATTTTGTCATTGTTGTCAAACCTTAACTGGTGAGACTATTGTTATCTGTTTGAATACCATATCTATTTTTGATGAAGAATATTTAACAAGAAGACCAAGTGAATGGTTGAGTTAAGGCAACTAAAATGGTATTTGATTAGTTGCCACTCTGGCAAAGTAATTTGTTGTTTATCTTTCAAAGACAATTTTTTTGGTTGTTCTGTGCCGAGAAAAGTTGCTTGTATCGAGAAAAGTTGCTTGTGCCGAGCAAAGTTGCTTGTGTTGAGAAAAGTTTCTTGTGTCGAGTAAATTTTTTTGTGACGATCAAATTTGTTCAATGTCAAGCACCATTGAAATTATTGAGTGGAAACAGTGATGTTGGACAACTTACAGTAATTGGATTAATGATGAGATTTGAGATCTCTAGCCGACTTAGTCAATTTTATTGGGATATGTAATTTTAATTAAAGATTGATCCACGTCATTTAATGTATGGGTAACTGTAATTAATGCATGGTTTCAAGATTTAATTAGAGACTACTTTGGAGAAGTACATGTAATGCAAAGATGGAATGATCCGTTAGATCTAACCTAACCTAAGATCTACGATCTTGTTTAAGCGACAAAGATTTATCTGACCTAGACAGAGAGGTATATGATAACCTCAAGGGGTTATTCACTGTGTGTGGAAGAGTGTATGTGTATGCAAGAAGTTTGCATAGTTGATTTACTATTTGGCATGATCTAGCAGAGAAGGCAAAAGGAAAAGTAGAAAGTTGCATGTGTGATTGCTTGATGGATTTCCAAGCAGATCAGAAGATTGAAATGAAAATGTAGGCTATTCAGTAAGTTAACATCAGAGCTGTAATTGGATCTGAATTACAAAGTAAGTTGTATGTATCAGATCACAACTACTGATTACTTTCTTACCATTGTATCAGTTAAATCCTTTAACAAGGTTGACTTAACAGCCATTTGTATAAATCCTCTAACAAGCTGACATTCAGGTGGAATGTTCTAAGTCCTCTAACAAGGCCACTCCTGACAGGGTAATTAAATCCTTTAACCAGGTCACACCTAGCAGTGTGTTATTGTAACCTTTGACAGGGTTGGCTCCTCACAGGGCATCACTTCAGAAGAGTGAAAACTTGGTAGCATGTTACTGGTGGTTTTTCCCATATTGGGTTTCCACGTTAAATATTTGTGTCGACTTGTGTAAATGCTTATGGTTTTCTTTACTATTATATTTCTACAAGCTAATTTCAATTGACAGTAATCTACATGAATAAGTTGTTGACTTATGCTACTGCTGCCGAGTAGATCTGAAATTCAGAAATTTTTATTTGCTACATCTAGACCTAAGGATAACTAATTCACCCATCCCCTCTCAGTTATTCTAAATTCATTCTAACAATTGGTATCAGAGCCAGGTTTCTTGAAAATAGTTTGAAGGTACTTGGAGCAAAAAGATCAAGATGTATAAGAAGGAGGTTCCTAAGCTAAACAAAGATAACTTCCCTGCATGGTAGAGTTTGATGAAACTGCATTTGGCTGATATTGTAGATGATGCTAAGAGACTTATTGAACATGCCTATATACCACCTACTACTCCTCTCACAGCTGCACAACTAAAATAAAAGCAAGAGCACAATCAAGCAATGTTGGAGATCACCTCCTCATTGATCTATTCAGAGTTTGATGATATAAAGAGCTGCACAAATGCAAAGTAGATGTGGGACAAACTTGCAACTGTCTATGGTGGAGACACAAATGTGCTAAGGGCTAAATCAAAAAGTATAAGAGGTAAGTTTGATGAGATGAAAATTCAAGAAGGTGAAAATGTCATTCAGTACTATGGTAGAGTAAAAGTTGTAAATGCCATTACAGGGGCTAATGGAACAATTGATGAGAACACAATTATGAGAAAGGTACTAAGAACTTTACTTCCTATATATGCTATTAGAGTTTCTACAATTCAAGAATTGAGATGTACTCCTAACAATAATCTGAATCTGGAAAATCCGATAGGTAGACTCACTGCATTTGAAATGTCAAATTATGATAACTATAATCCACAAGGGATTGATTCTTCTTTTAGATCACAGCTGGTTCTCAATAAATATAAAAAAGGAAAGAAATATGTGGACAGTGATAGTGACACTTATGATGATGATCTTGAAGAAATTTAAGCACTTATGGCAAAAAGGCTTTCCAGAGGAAAAGGAAAATACAGAGGTAAACTTCCTATTATTTTTTTTTCATGCAACAAAGTTGGTCATATAGCTACTAGATGTCTTGACAAAAATGAAAAAGATGAAAGAAGGGACAACAAATACAAAGAATACTAAGACAGAAAGGATGACCGAGACTTTAGGAAATATAAGGACTACAAAGACAAAGGTAAGAAATCTTTTTATATTGCTGAAGAAACTTTTGACAATGACACTGATAATTCTGATGACAATGATATAGAAGTTGTTTATGTTGCAATGAAAGAAGATTCTGATGATGATGAGAAAACTGCACTAATCTCTTAAATGAGTAGAAATGATCATTGGATCATTGATAATGGTTGTTCCCATCATATGACTGGTGACAAAGATAAGTTTGAAACACTAAACCAATGTAAAGGAGAATATGTAAAATTTGGTAATGTTTCACCATGTCTTATCAAAGGTAAAGGATTGATTAACCTGACTGAAAAAATCAGATGTGATGATGTGTATTGGGTTGATGATCTTAAATATAATTTTCTAAGTGTTGCACAGCTGAACACTTATAGCTACAAAATTGAATCCATCATAGAAAGGCAAAGATCTATGATTCTACTAGAGAATTAGTTGGAAGTGGTGATCAGACTAAAGGTAACTTATTTTATCTGGATTTATCTGAAGAAACATGTTTGTTTGCATAGTACAATGATGTTTGGT
>MU224820.1:2391692-2406305 GCA_018584345.1 Thuja plicata
CCATAATTAATGCATGGTTTCAAGATTTAATTAGAGACTACTTTGGAGAAGTAAATGTAATGCAAAGATGGAATGATCCGTTGGATCTGACCTAACCTAAGATCTACGATCTTGTTTAAGTGGCAAAGATTTATCTGACCTAGACAAAGAGGTATATGATAACCTCAAGGGGTTATTCACTGTGTGTGGAAGAGTGTATGTGTATGCAAGAAGTTTGCATAGTTGGTTTACTGTTTGGCATGATCTAGTAGAGAAGGCAAAAGGAAGAAGCAGAAAGTTGCATGTGTGATTGCTTGACGGATTTCCAAGAAGATCAGAAGATTGAAATGAAAATGTAGGCTATTCAGTAAGTTAACATCAGAGCTGTAATTGGATCTGAATTGCAAAGTAGGTTGTATGTATCAGATCACAACTATTGATTACTTTCTTACCATTGTATCAGTTAAATCCTTTAACAAGGTTGACTTAACAGTCATTTGTATAAATCCTCTAACAAGGTGACATTCATGTGGAATGTTCTAAGTCCTCTAACAAGGCCACTCCTGATAGGGTAATTAAATCCTTTAACCAGGTCACACCTAGCAGTGTGTTATTGTAACCTTTAACAGGGTTGGCTCCTCACAGGGCATCACTTCAGAAGAGTGAAAACTTGGTAGCATGTTACTGGTGGTTTTTCCCATATTGGGTTTCCACGTTAAATATTTGTGTCAACTTGTGTAAATTATTATGGTTCACTTTACTATTATATTTCTACAAGCTAATTTCAATTGACAGTAATCTGCATGAATAAGTTGTTGACTTATGCTACTGCTGCTGAGTAGATCTGAAATTCAGAAAGTTTTATTTTCTACATCTAGACCTGAGGATAACTGATTCACCCCTCCCCTCTCAGTTATTCTAAATTTATTCTAACAGTTAAGATGAATGATTATGATGATCATATTCGCATCTTAGATCCTATTTTAATTAATCTTGATGAGGAGGATACTCTTGATGATCCTATTGATCCTAGTGATGAATATGAGACCATCAATCTTGACATTGGTTTACCTTATATGCTTTCAACTCAATTGATAATTACACCTAGTATCAAACATCATGATTCTCAAGAGGATCCTTGTTTGGAACTGGCTATTATTCCTACTGTATTGGATATAGTCCATCTTGCGAGTTTCCCACCTTCCCTAAATGATATAAACCAAGATGGGGAGAGTATGTGATGCGTCTAATTGGCTTATCCTTCATGGTAGCCCTTTTTTTGTTTTCCTGTTGTATTATGCTTCTCCCTTAGTGTGTTTGCTAAATGTTTGTTAGACTCTTTTATACAACCCTTGTTACTTTGTTGGTGCAAGGTGATAAAGGAATCAAACATGTACAATTCATCTATATGTATCTTTACTCTTCTATAGGTTTTTTTCATGTTATGTTGTACTTGTGCTATTGTTTGTAAATATTTTCCTTGTGTAGTCCGCTTGGATCTGTGACATGGTAGCACTGAATCTTTTTGGTCTCCATGTTGTGGTCCGAAAAGACTCTTCTTCATAACTCTTGAGTTTTCTTTCCTCCATTGTTATTGTAGTTCTACTTTATTTTGGGAATGATTTCAATACATTTGCAATAATATCATATCTATATATACATGTTATCTTATGATCATACTGACCCCACAGTAGGTAGATCTCTTATGTGTTCTTTGTATGTTTATGTGGTATTTCCCTTGATTTGTCTTCGTTTGGGGGCATCTTGTAGTGGAACCGTAATCAGTAGAGTTGTTTATGTTTTCGTTAAAGCCATTGCTCTTGTTAAAGTGTTAGCAATGACTTTAATATGGGGGCATACGCTCTACTCACTTTTTGCACACACGTACTTTCAAAATATTTTCAAACTTAAAACTTTTTCCCTTTATGGATTAAAGACTAATCCTTAAAGCATGGATTTTTACCTTATAGGATCTCTTGATCCCTCCAGTTTCAATTTACAATGTTTTGATCCCTTAAGGTTGGAAGGTGTCCTTAAGACTAGATCTCCCTGATGGGTTGACTAGTGAGTAGCCACATTCACTAGGCGGTTCAGCTCCATCTTTCAAGTTGCATTGTTTCCTTGTGTGGTTCACAATGGGACATAAGTTCTCATTGGGCGAGGTAATCACACCCTCTCTATTTTTCTCTTTAACTGGCAATGTCTCTCTTATCGTGATCTTAGGGTTGATAAAGACATAAGTCCCTGGGAGCTTGAGGATTCCTTTGTCCCTTTTGATTTCAATAAGATTATTTTTTCTTTATGATTTCCTTTACCAAGAGTTTGCATTGAGTTCATACTCTTGATAAAGTGGGGGCTAAATGTATAGTCTTAAAATGGAAGCACTTCCATTGTAGACTGGTTTAACCTTCTGAGTAAGTGGTTTAGGGTCATATCAAGCGCCTTGAATGGGTCTCTGACTTGGATCTGGCTTTTTCCCCTGTTCTGCCCCATTTCCCACTTTTTCCAGCCTGTTTCTGACACTATAAACTACAAATTTGGATTTTTGACCTCAGGGTCAAAGTTGACCTTTCTGGGTCAAGGTTGACCTCGACCTTGACCTAGGTCAAAATTGACCTTTTTCTAACCTAAGGTCCTAATTTCAGATTTCCAAGGTTTTCGGATGTGAGGCTTTGGAAAGAATTAATTCCCGCTTACGGGTCGGTTGTTTCAGTATTCAGATAAACAACTCTTAAATTATATTTAATATAGGTCCTCTTATAAGGGTATAGGTCTAATTGAAATTTAATTGAAATTTAATTCTCCTATGTAGGCCTCTCTAGAAGATTGTGCCCTAGATTCATATATAAGGAAGCTTTCTCCTCTCATTTTCTCTAAACCATGATCATCAACTATCAAAGACTTAAGAAGTGAAATCCAAAGGTGAAGAAGTAAGATTTGAAGAAAGCCAAGTAGCCATTGAAGCATTCATCCATTCTCAATCATTCAAGTACTTCTCAAGTACTCAATTCATCAAGAAGATCCACTGGTACCCATTGAAGGATTCAAGCTCTATGGAGCCCTCTTGTTGAAGATTTCTCCATCAACATTCCTCCAAGTCTCTTCCTATTCCAAGATCCATTCAAGATTGGTGTTGATTTCTACAAGAAATTGATTTGAGACATCCTACATTCTACATTCTACATCCATTTGGTGCATGCATACTTGTGGATCCATGGATTCGAATCCGCCACAAGGGCTTCTACAAGCAAGGTGAATTTGTTCATTTACTTTGTTTCATTTATGCAATTTAAATTATACTTTGAGGTTAATTCCAAAATTGGGGTTTGACCAAGGCAAACCCCTCCCCCCAACAAACAATCCATTTTTCTTGTAGGTACAGGTTCATAATAGCGGATTGGAGTGCAGATTCGGATACCCTTTTCAAAAAACTATCGGGATCTAGAAAAAAAAAATTGTTGGAGACATTTTAGGTCGATTCTGCCCTAGGTCGGAATCAAAAATTCTGGGTCAATGGTGACATTGACTTGAGGGTCAAAATCGGAACTGTGTCATATCAGAAAAAGATTTCTGGGTTTTGTTTGTCTCTACATTTATGTTCCAGATCTGGTTGCAGATTTTCTAGAACTTAGTGCAGACCCCCAAAAATAGTATTCTTTAGATCTATAACATTTTAAGGTTAATAATTTTCTCATGTTCATTTCAGTTAAAGTTATTAATCTTTCTAGATCTATCACAAATTCTTTTCTATAAAATGGAATTTAAGATCTTATTCTTTATTCTTATTTCCAATTGATTGATTCATTTATGCATTGATCCTTCCTTTGGGGTTAATCAATCTGGATCCTTCCTTTGTGTATCTAAGGATAAAATGAACATCTTATTTATCCCTCACATTTTAATAAACATTATAATTTCAAATGTAACAACATCTATTTCAAACATACATCCCTAATCTCCATTTCTTATGCCACATTTTTAGATATTACAGGCTCACACAACCTTGTCACCCTCTAAAGGGCGCATGTGTTTTTGCCTTTTTGAGAGCTATGTAGAATATGGTCAAAGGAGACTACACAATGAGACCTCCATTGCAGTATTATTTGCTTTAAAAATGCTCAAGCAGATACGTATGGTGAGTGTATTCTTCAAGAGAGATTCTTCCCTCTCCTTGCACAAAGATAATGAGACTTTCAGAGGTGAATTGAGTAATTATACTCTAGGGTGTCTAGTAAGTGCATCCATTACAAGATATCTTATGAATCATACAAGGTGTCATGGTAGTGTAAACGTTATTTAGATCCTATAGATCCCAGAGGAGACTAGGCACAAGATATCTTTTCCCTATGAGACTTTAATCTCAAAGAGGTATTTAATTATAGTGGTTCGGAAGAGGTTGGCTTTGCCTTGTTCCCACTTGACTCGTTCTTGCGAGATTTTCCCTCAATGACATACCCTCCAATAGGTAACATGAAATGAAGGTGGATAGAAACTAGAGATCAGGATTTCCAATTGTCTTCAAGAGACAAGAGCATACTCTCCTACCGAAGTCGTTCTCCCAAACACACAAAACACACATTCATTTACCCAATGTTCCTTTCTAAGTGATAATAAAGTAGTTCAGGGTTTCTGATTGCCTCTAAAGAGACAAGAGCATACTTCCCTACTACCCAATGCATCACTACAAGTGAACCCTTTGATTAAGTACCTAGAAAAATAAGCTAACCAAAGACATGAAGTTTGTTTTATATCTCCTAGACAACCTGCCAGACAAGAATCGGTAGTTTTAGTGTTTCAAATCTTCATTCCAACATCCTGCAAAATGATTTTATTTCATTTGCAACATAAATCTTCAAATGGGCAACCTACACAAAGTGTCATTAGTTTTAAAAAGTCTAAAATGTTGCAAGAGATGATCATATCAATAACACAAAATCCAAAAAAAATTGAAATTTTTCTATGGTAGGTCAGAGATGTTCATTACATAGCAGAGGTGACAATCTACGTAGACAATGATCTGTGCAAACGGTGGTCAACATATTGTACAAAAATTCAAACTTTTACCTGACACATGTCACAAATTTTGCATGCACTTTGAGGTGTGAACACGATGATTTCCATGTCAAAGGTGACGATTTGCGAAATAGAACAATTAGCTGACTATGATTAAAATTTTCAATTTTTAGCAGCATTTAGTTTCATAAAATTAGACACCTATTAGAAAACCGAGAGCTAAAATGCTAAAAATATCATAGAAAGCGTAAAAAAAAAATTGAAAAAAAATTTAGCAAGGCGTAGACGTCGGTCGAGTGGCGGAGACATCGATCTGCGCAAATGTCAAAGCCAGAGCGGAGATGCCTATGTGTATGTGAAGACGTCAATTCGTGACTTGGACGTGTCAGTTACGATTTTTCAAAAATCTTAAAATCTTTTTAGGGATGTGGGTCCCACCGAACATGCCACAATGTGTATGGGGAATTCTTCAATCTGTTTAGCCAGGCTTAAACATGCAAATGTTAGCGAGTTAGCACATACAAAATATCAAAGCATGAAGGAAACTGATAATACAGAAATCTTCCATAGCATCAAGTTGAGCTAAAACAAGTGCACCGTTTAAAAGCTTGTTTAATTTGCTTTATTTAGTGGATGTGGGTGTGCTCTCTCTAAACACAAGATAACTAATCCCCAAGTTATTTGTGTATTGATAGTGGATGCAAGCTACAAGTGCAAAATCTAATGGATGAATGGAGGATTCAAGAGCTAGTATGAGGAACTAGTATAAAACTCCCCTCATTGATGATTAATACGCCTTATTCAACATTGAAAGTATGAATGATATGCAACTAAGAAGCTAGACTATGATTTGTTGTTACCAAATTGAAGAGAAGATTTTCTATTGAAAACTGCACTAGAATTCTCTAAGACTAATTGTTACCAATTTAGTTTGCATACTAAATTGGTAAATTGACATTACTTTTACATTGAATTATGGATTGAATAGTTGTTGTTCTAAGTTGTAGAATTGATTGAATAAAGAAAAGGAAGTATACAATGCAGAATGAAAACTATGAACATAAAAGATTGCATAAACATACACCTCTTCAACATTACTATTCAGCATATGAAGATGAAATAAATTGCAATGCATTCACATCAGATTATTGTGCTCTAAGTATTGATCATGCTCAAATTTTCAAATTCATAAGTGATCATTACATTGTGTATTCAAAATGAATGTATTGGGCAAATTTTTATTCAAAGATTACATCTTTCATATTGAGAACTTAGAGAAGATATCCAATTCTGAAAGTAAGAAGGGAGCATGTAGGGTTTAGGGGTCCATGCATTGCCTTTAAGAGGTCTTCTGCATGTTGGAGTTGAGTAACTATATCATCTGAATCTACTTGTCTTTGGCCTTGTCTTTGTCCTAAGTCTTCTTCTGGTTTTGTCCTGCATCATGGAGAGAGAAAATAGTTAGATCCAAATTGGATCTAAGCAATGCATAGATACCTAAAACAGCATACTAAAATCAAACTTGCAAGACTGTTTATGTATAAATGACATCAATACAACAACAAAATATGCATCTACATCAACTGAATAAAAATATCAAAAGAACATAACTCCATGAAACTTTTTACTGTTTATGATCATTATTCTGCATTGTTCAATAGTTGTTGTTTGTAAAACCAGAAATTTGAATCAAAGGGACCTAGTTCTCATAACTTAGAAACCATTTTCAAAACATCAACATATTAGGTTAGTAAACCCAACCAACACACCAACATTCATGCATAAATGTCATTGCACATGACACTTACATACAAACATTGATTGATTGATTGTATCTACTAACCTAACATGTGGATTTAATGGTATGTGCAAGCAAATAAGCAAAAGTATATTCAAGTGCAAAAAAAAAACATGATGCAGGAATTCACTAGTTGCAGATGATAAAAGAAAAAATGCAGTGAAGTGTCACGAGCCCGTGCTCGAACCTCACAGGATGCATTACATGCAATACAAGAAAACTAGGAGTCTCTGAATTTAGAAAATAAGAGATGCAGAAGAAGGAGATGTGGGTCCTAAAATGTTATGATCTAATGCTATGAGGAGATGCAGAAAATAAATGAATTACGAATGAGGTAACACTATTATGCATTACTATGCAAATTAAGGTTAACTATAATGCTACTGAAAAGATGATTGATGTTATACATTAACAAAAGTAAGATGTCACTTGCTGTGGTTGTCAAAAGGATCATGCATATGAAATATTACGCTAATATTTATCAACATCTTAATTATAGATATGTAAAGCATAAGGATGCACTAGTGATATAAAATAAATGTGCAGATGTAGAAAACCAAATTATAGTGCATATGAAAGAAGAGGAATAACACTAATGTTGTTATAAAGTAACATGCATATGCAGATAGAACTAAATGGTATCTATTTTGTAATCAAAATATGCATATACATAATAGAATGGATATCGATTTTGCTGTTATAAGTTATCAAACAATAAAAGAATGATCAAATGCAAAAGGAAGATAGATACTAGATCTTAACTCTTATTATCTAAGGAGATATGCATAAACTGATTAATGTATGTTCAACAAATAGTTCATATGCAAAAGAGATGATTGTATTGTTATCAAAATGGAAATGGCATATACATGGTTCGTACATTATTAACATCAAACAAGTGATTTATCTTAGTGATGTTCTTAACATTACTGTCTTTGAATGGTGGAAATGAAATAACAGTGTTGTCTTTTAAAGATACTCATTACATTCAAACACACAATGTTGTTATTATGCAAGGACTTAACAATACAATGCTTTCTTCAAAAGGAGAAAAATTTGGCACTGTTATTCATCTAAAGTGGAGATCAAATGATGTTGTTATTATACATTGATAGTGCCTATTCATAGAGAAATACAACAGAACAGTGTTATTATTTAATACTGTTAGAGGTGTGTTCAAATTACAGTGCCTAGTGGAAATGAAATAAAAGTGCTTTTGATTAGAATATTTATGCATTTTAAATGTTCAAAGTTTGTTTCATGGTATTATACATGGGTGTTACAAGCCCATGGTCGAACCCCATCTGTCTATTTTTTATTGGAGCCAACAAATAGCTCAAATTCATTCGTGTATTGCAATTGAATTTGAGCATATATTTCAACGATAAGTACAGATTTATCAAAGCACATCACGGGGCTCACACTTCCAGTCCAAAAGGAACTCGAGTTGAGAAAGAAGAACGACAGCATACATCAATATGCATAAAGCTCGTTACATAAAGACATCAATAGCAAGCACAGACTCCACGAACAGTGGGTATTCAAGCATGTGGAAAAAAGGAAGAACAACAACAAGAAGTCTATCTAGAAGAACTCGTGGATTGAAAAATATGACTATAGACATGGGGGAGTTAACAGAAGCATAAACAACAATTAGAAGGAACTCCAATATGTAAAGAAGCTATGTAATACAAGCAAATATGTACACGAACAACATGTTCAATTAAAAAGTAGACAAATTCATATCCATAACAAAAGATGAAACTTATATGTGTAATACATGCAGAGAACCCGTGGTGAGAGCCCAAGCCAAGGACAGTGCCATATGTTATGGCATTTAAACTTCAAGTTCCAAGAAATGACCATAGTGGAGAGAGCAGAGAGCCCGAGCTCTCAGATTGTTATGGCATTTAAACTCCAGTTTAAAGAAGTCTGCGAATGAAACCCAAATGCAAAGTTCATGCAAAGAGAGCCCGCTTTCTATATGCAGTTCGAGTACCACATAATGAAGAACTAGAGTTCAACCGCAGATAGATGCATGAAAAATGCCATGTATTATGGAATGTAAATAATAGTTGACTCTAGCGGTGAAGAAGTAGAGCTTGAGCTCATGCACAAGCAGCACATGATAAGACTCCAGTCTAAAACTCAAAATTCAACAAGAAGAAGCTCAAGTTCAACTGAAGTTGCATGGAGAAATGCCATATATTATGGCATGCATGAAACACTAGTTTGAAAGAAGAGCCTGAGCTCATTAACCTCTATTGTTGCAACCTTTTCCAGTCAAGCCCGAGCTTCATGCTCAAAAAAAAATGAATGCTAACTTCCAGCTCACGTATCAAACACAGAGAGCCCAAGAAGAACACAACATGGCGGCATAATCACAGCTAGGGTTTCGAAAACCCTAGCATCTCTCCCAAACAGCGGATTTACAAAGTGAAATAACTAAAAACAATGCATATGCCAAGTTTGATGAAGTTTTGGAGTCCATTGAAGTATTATGGAGGAGTCAATGCCTTTTAACTACAATACCACGACAAGCTTCCCAAATGCCACGATGGGTTGATATTTTGGCATCGGTTTGGTCATTTTGGCCTTAGTGGTAATGGTGTCGGGTTTGGTATACTTTAGTTATGTGCTAGGGGGTTGGGTTATATTACGTTTGCTAGATTTTGATGTAATTTATATATATATATATATATATATATATATATATATATGTTATAAAGAGATAAAAATAAAAGATATCAACATTAGGAGGGCTGAATTTAGGGCTTGGTTTTTGGCATCAATTATGCCTTAAATTTAGGGATCTAGCTATTTTAGAGGGCTTTTTAGAGTCTAGATTTTTCGGCATCATTTAGGCCTTAAATTTAGGGTTGTCTATCTGTTTGAGGAGGGCTTTTTGGAGGGAATTTCATTTTTCAGAATTAGCCTTGAGAGTCTATATAACTGAACCTCTTTATCAGTTTTGGGGGTTCAGAATTTAGGGAATTAAAGGTATTAGTGAACATATTGTTCCTTTGCCCTTTTTCTTGTATTTTGCAGCCATCATTTCATGTTTAAGACAGATTATGATCAAGTGAGTGCATACATTCCTTGGCATTTTAGTACTTTCTCATGTGACTATTCATAGATTTTGAAGATAATAAAGTTGGCCCTATTTGTCATACATCTGTTTCTGAGTTTTGCTATCAATCCTTCCAAGTGTCTGCATTGAAGTGTATTGTGTCTTTTAGCATATATTAGTGAATTGTTCCAAATTCCTATTCTAAGTTATAAAGAGTAAACCTTTCGCAGAATTTGCCTGTTTGTTGACTGAATTATTACCATTAGTGGCACAAACCCTAATAGTAGTCTATGTCATCCTAGGTGTTGTGAAGTGAAAGTTATTATAGAGTTTAGTAATGTATGTCCTGTTAGTGCAGATTTATAATTCTAATGGATCTGAATCCGTTTGGTGTATCACCCTCTTAGTTAGTTTATTCATTTTCAATTATCCTTCTCCCTTTTCCCCAAACCATAAAAATTAGTATTAGGTGATATTCCAAATCAAATAGGAACCGACCTAGAATCCAGAGATTCGTTCTCTATCCCATCAAGAAGAATGTTTCCATGTTTCAACAGGATAGCTAGGTTTTACATCAAGCTATAGGTGCAATCCTGATTGACAACACTAATTTAACATAATAACAATGCAACTAGAATGGATCCATTTGCTCTTGGAAAGGGCTCTATTTATAGGCTTTTGGGGGGGCCTTGGGTGAGGTGGCACCTATGTGGCATCCACATAGGAGCCACATGGGTTTGGACAAGCCATACAAATCTCAAATTTTCTCACACATGTGTGAGCAACTTGAGGATGTGATAGATCATAGTACCTTAAGTACACATGTGAAGGAAAAGCTCAATAAAACACTTTTAGAAAGTGTAAGAGATGTCATAAGAGTTGTAAGAGACTCTTGTTTGGGGAAAATAAGGAAATGATTGGAAAGATCATTTTGGGAAAGGTTACTCACACATGTGTGAGCAAGTGCTAATAGATTAGGAATCCTAAAAAGTAGCCTAATCAATCTTAGTTAATTAGTGGGTAGGATTATTTAGATGAGGATGATAAGTATAGGTTAGGATTAAAATTAAAATTAATCCAAGCTTAGAAGAATATTAAGAATGTGTAGGATTAAATAAAAGGAAATTTTATGGGTGCAATGTATTAAATAAATTTAATACATTAGAGGAGAATTTAAATTACATTTAAATACTTTAGAATGAACCCAATTTTAATTAAATAGGTAAAGGAATATTGTTAGAATGAATTTAGAATAACTGAGAAGGGGGGTGAATCAGTTATCCTCAGGTCCAAATGTGCCCATATAAAACTTTATATCACTTCAACAACTCAGATCTGCTCGACAGCAATAAACAACAAAAGTGTGCAATTTTACTGTACTAATGAAATAAGCTTACAGAAACTTAACAGTAAAACACAACATAAACATTCACACATTTTGACACCATGATTTAACATGGAAACCCAATATGGGAAAACCCACCAGTAACATGCTACCAAAATTTCACTCTTCTGAAGTGATGCCCTGTTAGGAGCCAACCCTGTTAAAGGTTACAAAACACACTGTCAAATGTGACCTGGTTAAAGGATTTAATCACCCTGTCTGGAGTGGCCTTGTTAGAGGACTTAGAACATTCCAATCTGAATTTCACCTTGTTCAAAGGATTTACATAATGACTGTTAGGTCAACCTAGTTAAAGGATTTGAACTGATACAATGGTTAGAAATTAATCAGTAGGTGTGATCTGATACATACAACTTACTTTGCAAATCCAGATCCAATTTCATCTCTAATGCTAATTCACTAAGTGGCCTCCATTTTCATCTCAAACTTCATATCTTCTTGGAAATCCATCAAGCAATCTCTCTCTACTTCTCTGCTCAGCCTTCTTTGCTAGGTTTTGCCAATCAGTCAATTAACCATGCAATACTCTTGCATACAACTTCTCCTTACACTTGGATACAATGAAAATAACCTCTGTAGGTTATATTATACCTCTTCATCTAGGTCAGATAGATATTTTCCCGCTTAGTCAAGATCATAGATCTTAGGTTAGGTCAGATCCAACAGATCCTTCCATCATTACATTTTATTTACTTCTCCAATACAGTCATTAATTAAACATTGAATCCATGCGCTAATAACGGTTTCCCGTGCATTAAATGAGTATGGACCGATCTTAATTAACAATACATATCCCAATAAAATCAACTATGTTGACTAGAGATCTCAAATCTCATCAATTACTAAAATACTATTGCCTGGCTTTCTTTGTCTCCCTCGGCATTTCACTGGTGCTCAACATCATCTTTGCTTTGCTCGGCATCGACTTTGCTTTGCTCAGCATTGACCTTCTAGTGAACTGTCAGTGAAAGATAAACAACATGTCACTTTTCCAAAGTGCCAAATGATCAAGTACCATGGTATATACTCATAACTCAACCATTTCCTCAGTCTTCTTGTTATCATATTCTTCAAATCTTCATCAATCAATAGATATGGTACTCAAACATACAACAATAGTCTCATCAGTTAAGGTTTGACATCAATGAAAAAATAACAATTGTCTGCATTGTAGCAATCTTTCCAACAATCTCCCTCTTTGGCATTGACGGCAACACTAAACTGTAAAACAATAATTTCTAACCAAAATTACCATACAATCCAAAAAGTTTGTGTGTTCCTTGGTATGAACAAATTTTTTATTAATGTCTTTAGCTTCATTCTGATTCTCATCTGTAAAATATTACTCCCTCTGTGTCTGTAATCACACTGATATATTTCTATTGCTTGTTTAGCTCCCTCTTTCAGTAATATTTCCCTCATATCTGTTGTTTTTATCAATCATTTGTTTTAGCAATAATCTCCCTCTTTGACAACAATGCCAAAAATGTTGACATCTTTATTATGCAGATTCATCTTGTTCTAATATTTGTATCATGTTGTTCCTATCATCTTTGTTTATGACTGATCTTCTTTTCTGTTCTTGTCTTCCACTTCACAGTTTTTAGACAGCATCCTAAAAATGTGACTCACTGTGCATCAATGTGTCAAGTGTTCTGATTAAAACATTTGATGCAACATTACCATTCAAAACTAGTTAGCCTCTACTAGGGGAATCACCCCCAATTTACCTCTTAGATACTCGTGAGCATCCTTGGGTAACACTTTTGTAAATATGCCAGCCAACTGTTCCTTAGTGTTCACATATTCCAATCTCACTTCCTTCTTCTGAACTAGCTCCCTCAAGTAATGATACTTGATAGCTATGTGCTTTGTCTTAGAGTGCATTACATAATTTTTAGAAATATTAATGGCACTCATGTTATCACGATATATGACAACTGGTTCTGTGATCTCCTCCTTCATACCTTTCAGTAGTATCTTCAACCACACAATGTTTGAACAATTAACTGCTACTGCCACATACTCGGCTTCAACTGTAGATTGTGAGGTGCAATTATATTTCTTGCTTTTCCAGGAAACTAATATTTTCCCCAAAAGAAATGCTCCTCCTATGGTGCTTTTTCTATCATCCACATTACCAGCCTAGTCAGAATCAATATAAACTCTGAGTTCAAACTTGTCATTCCTTTTGTAATATAGGCCATAATCTTCTGTACCTTTCAAATATCTCAGAATTCTTTTCACTGCCATTATATGTGTCTCTTTTGGATTAGCAGAAAATCTAGCAACAATTCCAACTACTAATGCAATATCAGGTCTACTGTGTACAACATATTGCAGCTTACCAATCATTGATCTGTACAGTGTTTGATTTACCTCTTTTGTATCATCATTCTTTGTCAGCTTCTGTCAAGTAGCCATGGGTGTACTCACTGGTTTTGAATCTTCCATACCAAAAGTTTTCAGTATCTCCTTAACATATTTTGATTGAGTGATATAGATACCGTTCTTCATTTGATGTATTTGTAAACCAACAAAGAATTTTATCTCACCAAACATAGACATTTCAAATTCAGTTTGCATCTCTTTTGCAAATAATTTTCATATCATATCTTTTCCACTGAATATGATATCATCAACAAAAATTTCAGCCAATAAAATTCCTTTACCTTGTTTTATCTTCAAATACAGATTGTTGTTGTCATTTGTTCTTGCAAATCCAATCTTTATCAGATAATTGTGCAATCTTTCATACCATGCTCTGGGTGCTTGTTTCAGTCCATATAATGTCTTGTGCAGTATGCAAACCATGTTCCTCTTGCTTGGGTCAACAAATCCATCAGCTTGTTCAATATATACTTCCTCTTCTAATATTCCATTTAGAAATGTTGACTTCACATCCATTTGATAAACTTTAAATCCTTTGTAGGTTGCATATGCAAGTAGAGTTCTTACACCTTCTAATCTTGCAACTGGGGTGAATGTCTCTCCATAGTCAATTCCTTCCTCTTGTGCATAACCTTTGCATACCAGTATTTCTTTATTCCTTGTTACTTCTCCATGTTCATTCAGCTTGTTTCTGAATACCCACTTAGTACTAATTACATTTTTGTTGTCAGGCCTCGGCACTAGTGTCCATGTCTTGTTCTTTTGTATTTGGTCTATCTCTTCATTCATGGCTTGAATCCAATCTTCATTGTCTAAAGCAACTTTTACTATCTTAGGCTCAAAATCACATAGCAAACATGTGTCTTCTCTTAATTTGCTTCTTGTCATAACTGCAGAATCCTTTGCTCCTATGATTTGATCAGGTTTATGGTGCCTTCTCACATATTTTTCCAAAGT
>MU224820.1:2412865-2450125 GCA_018584345.1 Thuja plicata
CCATGCGCTAATAACGGTTTCCCATGCATTAAATGAGTGTGGACCAATCTTGATTAACAATACATATCCCAATAAAATCAACTATGTCGGCGAAAGATCTCAAATCTCATCAATTACTAAAATACTGTTGCTTGGCTTTATCTTTCTCCCTCGACATTTCACTGGCGCTCGGCATCATCTTTGCTTTGCTCTGCATCACCTTTCGCTTTGCTCAGCATCTACTTTGCTTTGCTCGGCATCGACCTTCCAATGAACTGTCAGTGAAAGATAAACAACATATCACTTTGCCAAAGTGTCAAATGATCAAGTACCCTGGTGTATACTCATAACTCAACCATTTCCTCAGTCTTCTTGTTATCCTATTCTTCAAATCTTCATCAATCAAAAGATATGGTACTGAAACATACAACAATAGTCTCACCAGTTAAGGTTTGACATCAATGAAAAAATAACAATTATCTACATTGTAATAATAATTGTAGCAATCTTTCCAACATAATAATTAATTGATTAAAATTAAGTATATTGTTATAGGAATTATTAATATAAAGGTAGTTTTGGACGTCTACATTAAGGTTCATAATGCAAAACACATTTAAAACCCCACACAAGTATCGTGCTTAAATTATAGGTACACACATTTTAACCCTTGTATTTCAAACCATGCTTAATCAAGAATTTCTTAAAAAGACTTTAGAAACTTTCAAGTGGATGCAATGAGCAAGTGGAAGATTGAAATCTAGTACAATTTTGAGCATACTCCCTAGTGACACCGAAAGGTTAGATAATTTCATCTTAAAATGTAGATGTAACTATAATCAAAAGACGGAGAAGCATAATGTAGCATTAGAGAAATTTATAAGCAATTCGTATTTTATATTAGCCTAATATTATTAAAAAATCAGCTTTATAATTACAAAAATTAAAACAAATCATCATCAAGAACTTGCTATCTTCAATCATTGCAAATTTGACGAATATTTGATAAAAATTTAATCCATAAAAATCCTTCAACGAAATTCTATAAGAATATAAACAAATCACTTGTCAATCTTTTTGTCCTTCCAATTATCTCAAATCAAATTGCATCTTCCCTCTTTTCTAAAAATTAATCTACTATATTAGTATTTTAACAATTAGATTGCCAAAATATAATATTATTTCAAAATGAAATATTATAAAATCTACTCATAATTTTTCAATTAAAAACTAAAATTGAAAATCAACTCACATCCTCTATTAATTAGATATATTTATTTAGTTCTAAAAGCTAATTTAAGATCAATGTCCATAACAATCTTTTTTTAAACTATGAGGGGTAAAAAAATTAGTTGAACACAAAAGAGAGACCAAAAATTGATCAAGCGTATGAGACATATTAGGAGGCAATTACATCTTATCCACTATATTCCAGTCCTACATATGATCTGAAGCCCATTTGGCCAAATAATCCGCAACACCATTCCACTCCCTATGAATGTGTGTGAAGGTAACAAAATCCAAGGAGTTTTACAACTGGAGAGTCTGTCTAATAACCAAATCTCAGTGCCAACTAACATCTCCAAACTCTTTCCTAGTTAAAAAAAGTCACCACCACCTGAGAATTAGACTCACAAATATTCTTGCTCCAACCAAGGGCACAACATCGCTCAACAACATATAAAATGGCAAGAACCTCCATTAAATTATTAGTATGAAAGCCCTTATAGACATAAAAAAAATAAACTGAACATCACCAGAACTATCTCGACCACCTCCACCAATGTTAGTGTGCCCAGGATTCCCTTGAGATGAGCCATCAATGTTAATTTTAAAACTTTGTGAGGAGAGGGTGTCCAACGAGCCTCTTGATTGATCTGTTGCAAAGGATGTTTGTGTCTACTACTCCTACCCTGCCCAACAAACACTGGAGCACTACCTTGAAGAGGAAAATTAAGACCATTGCAAACAACTTCTCTAGGATCCACACCTCCAATTAAATCATACTTTGTTGAAACAGTCTCACGAAGAGAATGAATAATTTTAGACCACAAGTGTACAACACCCATCCTTGCATCCTAAAAAAATCATCTGATTCCTCTCCAACCAAACATGCCAAATAATAAAATGACCAAGAGCCCAGACAACCTAAAGAAAAGAAGTTTAATTACAGGTTTTACCCCCAACGAGTCCAAAACTCAGACAAAGAGGAGACAAGCCAACAAGTCTGACCCCAAACACCCCACCAAAAGTGTCAGATATCCTTGACAAAGGAGCACTAAAAGAAAAGATGAGAAATTGACTCCTCATCATTACAACACAAGACACACATGGAGGGGCCTTGAAATCCTAAATCGGAAATTAATTGAGTTAATTTCAAATGTCTCATAAATAAATATTTTAGTAGCTATTATTAAATTATCTTTATCAATTAATTACATGATATTGTATAATGTAAATAAAACTTCAATGTCAAGACCTAGTTCCGCTTCCCATGTACTTACACATTTATATTTATATTGTAGTCAATATAGGGTCTCACTATAAATTATAAATAGCATCATATAATCCAAATCAAGTGGCAAGACATAAAATGAGGGATTTTACATCCTCGTTTTACTATTATCACATAATTATAGATTTTTTTTACTATTATCACATAATTGTAGTTTACTCGTTTGAACTATCTGCAAATAATCTAATGAACACTCTTATGGATTAAAAAAACAAAGGAAAAATGTTAAATTTTTACCAATAGAAAGAACTTGAGATCAATTTTTTAAAGAAAATATAAATACACAAGGAATTCCAATAAGCAGAAAGCAAGGTAACACAAAAAAGGTTTTTCCACTTAGTAATGTTTATGAAAATATCTCAAGCAAATATAAAACTTGAAGTATCAACTAAATGATCATATCTTCAATAGGAAAACTCAAAACACACTTGATCTTCAAGTTGCGAATAAAAAAGATTTTAAACTTCTCAACTCTTAAAATTATTTAATAATTTTTGAGAAAATCTCAAAATATGAATAACCAAAATGAAGTATTTAAATCTCCAACCAATCAAATACAATATGCAAATTAAATTATTCAAAAACTTAACAAAAAAGAAATTCAGCAATAAAAGGTATAATGTTCACCACTTGTTTTTAATAATGTCCATTTATCACATCAATAAATTACATAATCTCTAATCAATTTCTTGAAACATTAAACATGTCTTAACACAACTCAGTTATAAGAACTTTTTTAATCATAGCAAGGTTTTAAAAGAAAGTTCCGAGGTTCAATTAATATTTTAATTACTAAATTAAAATTCAAGATTCAACAATAAATAATTTCATTTACAATAGTACAGATAACAACATATAACCATAAAAGCATCTTGTGCCACAAAGGACTTTTGTCACAATAAAATTGACTTCAACAACATAAAAAAAACATTCCATTAAATTCAAAGTGTTCCATACACATGTTCAAGACTATCAAGAACATAACATTTCAATACAAATTTCAAAACATGCAAGGACCCTAAATCCTTAACCAACCATCCTCAAGGATGTCACATTCCCTAAGAAATTATTCTTACACAAAGTAACTTTAATAATCAAATTATTTACCATTATTTAATATAATTACTTCAATAAATTCACATATTGACCAAAATTAAACTTCCACAAGGAGTTCAAAAATTATAGAATCATACAGTATACACACAAGAAAAAACACTATTATATTAAACAACTTAGCCACAAGGCATGCCATATCCATAATAGAATTAATGAAACATATTACTATACTACACTCAATCAATACTATACAAGTTCAAGACCATATGCAACCTCCTAAATGAACTACTAATTGCATCCACATACTACCAAAGTTCTTATCATTAAATGTCATGTATCTTACCAAAAAATGCATGCTTTTGATAGAAAAGCATGCATCCCATTCTATATGTATCCTCAAAGCTTACAAAAATTCATAGTCAACGCATCAAAACAAACACAAAACACATATATACAAGCACACTTAATTCAAAAGAATGCATGGAGGATACAAAATTGAAAACCTATAAAACAAGGCATATTATTAACAATGCAAGCTTACACATATACAATACAAGACATGTAATGTGTTAATACACAATTGAGAAATATTGCAACCTCCAACTATATTAAAACAATAATATATCAAAAGAGGCACAGAGACACAAAATTCATAACCCAATATCACAATAAATTTCATCATCAACTAGTGCATGAAATAAGGTGCACAACAAAAAATGATCTCGTCCAGTTGCATCATCGTGAATTTTCCACCATTCATAGGCTTATCGTCACACCCATGTGTAGATGTTCCATCATTGACACAATATCGCAAGTATTCAAGAGCTATGGGTATTGATGTCAAAGAGGCTCACACCTACGTAAGGAGAGTTGAGAAGTTTCACAAGCATGAGACTTGTTGTGCTCTATGAAACAACCTCTAGGATTTTAGAAGCTGACTCTTCATTCTTGTGTGGTGAAAAGAGTGGAGGATTAAATTCAATGAAAGCTAAACTAAGGTCACACACCAATGCAAAACTTTACAATATTTTAAAAGCTTCCTTTGTGAAACTAGTGAAACATTACTTTCACATAGGGGTTTCACTGATGGGGCACTACAATATCACATGCGTTCATATTTGGGGGTTTTAAATAAGTAAAAAAATAGGGAAATATATTGCCTATATCGGAGGGGGTTCATGGGGGTGGGGATTACGAGGGTTTACAGAGGAAAAGGGGTGTGTGGGGTATATGGTGGGTATTGGAGGGGGTGACAAAAAAGGAGTTTGGGGCAATAATTTTTAAAAAAAGGGGTATTCTTTAGTATGTCATGAACACACGTAATATGACTTAGGTTCACTAAGTGAAGCCCCCTATACTTTTTGAAAGGGAGACACAATGCACCACAAACCCTTCATTGTTGGAAAAGAAAACATAACACATAAAGTGATAAGAACATAAAGTGTAATATTCAAATTCTCACCATGGGTAGCATTTGTATGGGTCTGATGAAAATACATACATCCCTATTTTCACAATGGTTTACCATTCTAGGACTCCCATTACAAATGGTACAATTCATTTTTTGTTTTAGAAGAAAGTGAAAGAGTAAAAGATCTACATAATCCATAATCTGCCAAAACAGTCAAAAGGCAAAGAGACCAAAATCAGTGAATAGGACCTTATACATACATGAATGGCACATAACACACTGATAATCAACAAAAGAAAGGCGACAACGACACATTCCCAATACTTTATTAAGAGAAAACATGCTAAGGCTAGAATGTAGGTTGCACAATACAAAGTTAATAACATAATACATCTTGTATTGAATACAAAGATTTTCCCTTGTATTGAATACAAAGATTTTCCACAAAGGTAAACTCTTAAGGCTCTTAAAGCCAAAATGAAATTCCAATAGAGGAATGGGAAAATACAATATCCATAATTGGAACTTAGTTGAACTTCTTAATACAAAAGGTATGGGGGCTTTTATAGCTCATTCCCCTAATTATCTTGTGTTAGCAGCATGGTCATTCTAATTATGGTGGTCATTACAATCACCTTCATGTCAGGGGTTTCACATCATTAATATTTATGCTTGTGGCATGAATGCTAACTATGCTTTTCTCAACTTAATCACCATCATGAGAAGGTAACATACTAACTTCTCACATGGTGAATGCTTGTTTTATGTCGCGTGGCAATGGTTTCCTTCAGGAATGGATTTCCATGATACTTTGTGAAAAAGACTTTGATCTTACAAAGTGGGGCCCTATCACTTGAGGTTCAATGGGGATACAACCCAGACACATGTCATGTTGGCATAGAGCTTCAAGGAACTACCTTGTTTTCCTTAAATTTTTGCAACATCGACATGTGGCAAATCCACAAGTCCTCTTTAAAAGAAAGGCCTTGTAACCTTTAGAATGAGTGCTACAATTACATGTGTCCACTCCGCAAAGTGAGGTAGGCACACAAGGAAGGAAAAGGAGACTGCAAGTTGCAAAACTTCATGTCAGGAAAAGCGACTATTGTTAATAACATCTACAATGTGCAAGAGCTCAATATTTGGTAAAATAACATTGACAACATTAAAAAACCCTCAAATCATGATCTCATGGAATCTCATCCCCGCTTTCATAATTATAAGAATCTATAAATCAAACACGAACAATAATTATCCTCTTTAATTATATTTAATTAAGAATCGATATTCTATAAATTTTACACAAAAGTGACATTTGAACCCCATACTTCAAGCTCCTGAATCTCCAAATCATCCTCAGACTCTATTGTCCCTTTTTTATTTTTAAAAAGATGAATCTCAAATGTTGTATATTCAACTTCCTTATACTTCTAAAGAGCATAAAACTTCCTCCAAGAAAATAAGTTCCACTCAAGCTTCTACCCTTACAAAATACATTCACAACTTCCTATGAAACCAACTTGTTCTTCATCCAAAACATGTGATTGATTTAATACTTCTAATTATAGAATTAATTACTAAAAATATTGTGTTTCACTTTATTTATAACATTGGCTAATTCCATCACATGGCTTCTCTTAACCATTTATTACTAACACAATGTCCTTTCAAATCTCATCCAAAATGGCTATTTTCATAAAACGTGCTCTCCAATCACAATGGTCTAGTTTAGACAAAATTAATTAATTAATTAATTAAAATATTTTTGGCTGAGCAGTTTGTGCTACTTAAACTTCAATAATTAAAGCTTTCGTCAGCACCCATAGCAATGTTTGATGAATGGCTTATCTCATAGGCTTACGATTACATCTCTTTTAAACCATCTTCCTCTAAAAAGAGTTCACTAAATCCAAATTTCCTCCAACTTCAAATGAGTTTCTGTCTTACTATTTTAAAGAGTTGAAAACCATCTGCTAGATGTTTTGGTGAGTCGTGCTCTATGCGAAACAACGAAGATGAAGTGCCTCTCTGCACTAAAAATCAATTGACTGCCATTGCTATGATTGTAGATTTTTTCACTGTGCCTAAGCTTTATAAAATATAATAAATGTGTTCTGTTCACCCCGAAAAAAATACAAATGTCAACCTATCTCATCAGAATTAACCCACAAGATCGAACTAGATTGGAAAAAATAAAGATTCTTTTGAATAAGGAAAATTATAAGACACCCCAAATCAAAAATAATTTGCTCAACCCCAAGAGAAAGAACTCACGTTCTGTTACTTTAGGTCAATGATAAGATAGCTGAAGGTAGCATAGTCAAATAAGTAAATCATAGTGATTGCTTCCACTATACAAAATTCTCACGGGTTTGCGAGCTTTTCTTTCTTTGGACGGCTTCATGAACTCTGTGCCATATTCAGCAATTGGAATAAAGCCTGTACCCCACATTCCTCTTTGTTTTGCCTGCACAAGTACCCCATATTCTTGCTACGTTAAAAAAAAGATAACCTGGAAAAAAGATATCAGATGAATCCAACTGTGATATATATATATAACAAATTAAGAATCTTTTTTTTCATCAATAGAATTTAACAGACAAACAGTTGGAATTTAATGCCACAACAGTCAGAGAAAGAATAGGAATCAAATAAGATTTGTAGATCTGTTTGAGTTAGCTGTCAATCAGTTTGAGTTAATAATAAACTGTGAGATTCTGAGTTTGAGTTTGATGTTTTGTTCTGCTGTTCTATTCTCTATTTTTCTGCATACATCTGTTTTTAATACAAACTCCTGTGGGAAAACATGAATGAAAAAACGAATACGTGTCAATATAAGTTAACAGATAGACTCCTATGAGAAAACATAAATGGAAAAAAGAATGTAACGAAGTGATTTCAGTTGATACTCTTAGTTGTACACCACCACTTAAAGCAGATAAGAGTATCTCTTCTGCAGCTGGTTGCAAGGTGCACAAGTCAACATTACACGTGTTTTTTTATCGAAGGTTACATGTAATCAGGAGTTTGTCCAGATGTCATCTTGAGGCAAGTGGAGCACTTGTGCAGCTGAAAATGGCCCAGGTTCAATAGCTAGCAGACAAAATTTTGTAGGAATCTGGATTTATGTATAAAATGATTAACAGAAATTATATTTGCAAGTGACCCAAGTGACCACAGGAACGTATTATATTCAAGTTGATTTTACAATGTCAAATATGTGTTTTTAAGTTTGTTTCTTTTCAAACACTTGGGGTAAGCATCAATTATTCATCAATAATTAAAAAGCTATCTAGACCAAAAAAATATTACAGTAACAAAACATCAATAATGCATAACCACTAAAATTCCCCCCACCCTCTCCTAGCCCGATTACATCATATCAAAAATTGAACGCATACCATTAATCTATAATATATATGATTGTTATTTACATTCCCTCACTCAGGGTCAAGGGAGTATTAATCTATACCATTAATCTATAATATATATAATTATTATTTACATTCCCTCACTCAGGCTCGAGGGAGTATAGTTAAACCAAGCATTCCTTTGAATTTTTCGGACTTCTCTCATCTAACTGCTTTGCTGTTTAGATCTGCTAGCTTGGCTGCAGCTGAATAATACTTCAGTTGTACATTGCGATCTTTCCCAGGATGTTGTATCAAATGAACCTTTTGTTGATATGTTTTTTTCGACCATGAAAAACTTAAACTTTCGCCATTTTGATTGCAAAATGTACTGGCTATACGAGGTTTTGATAAACCTGTTGTTTAAGAATCAGTTTGAGCCATAATATTTTCCTAGTTAACTCAAAGCTGGCCATATATATTGCTCCTGTTGAGAACACAGCTTGCAGTAACTATTTCTTAGGTTTCCAAACAATGACTGCTGATCCTAGATGCATTAGGAAACCTTAAGTAGATTTCTCATTTTACAAGTCAACTGCAGAATCGGAATTGGAATATCCAACTAATGCAATATCTGCTGCCTTGGAATATTTGAAACCATAGGTCTGTGTTCCATTTAGATACCAAAGAAAACCCTTCCTTGCGAACCAATGACTTTTTAGGTTGTTGTATGAATTTAGTCAAGACTCAAACAACAAAAGAGATGTCTAGTTGTGTTGAAGTTGCATAAATCAGATTTCCAACAAGATGAATGTACTTAGTTGCATCAATAAACTCCACAGTATCATCTAATTTGAGTTTTCAAATTCATTCCATAGGGTTGCTGAGTGGTTTGCAGTCTGACATTCAGATCTGCTCAGATCACCAGTATTTTTCTTTTGTTGAGTGATAAAGATATGCTTAGGTTTTTGAATGACTTGAATACTTGAATGATAATGAAGGCATCCCTAGTCAGTCAATGAAACCCTTTCTTCAATTCTCCATTCGTAGTCACAAAAAGCTTTTCATTATTACTGGCTATAAGCAAATCGTTCACATAAACAACTATATATACAACTCTCTTATAAGTTTTTTTAATTTTATTTACCATGGCCGTGGGGCTTTATTCAAACCATACATCAATTTTATAAGCCCACAGACTTGTTCTTGACGTTTGACTACATATCCTTCTGGTTGAGTCATATACTCTGGTACCTTGAGATCACCATTTAGGAATGCAGTTTTCATGTCCATTTGATGAAATTCTCATCCATTTTGTGCATAATAGGGATAACAAAGCATGAATGGTAGTCCACTTCGTTACATATGGAAAGGCTTCTTAATAACCTACCCTCTTTTTTAGTATATCCTTTTGTAACAAGCCTTGCTTTATGTTTATTGAGTGAGCCATCCTCTTTGTACTTGTTTTAAAAGACTGATTTGCAACCAATAGGTTTACAACCTACTAGAGGATCAGCTAACTCCAAGATTTCAACAGGCATCATACTCTGTGCATAGCGTTCCTCCATGCTTCAATATTTGCAATTTCTTTAGTTGGTTTTGAACCTTCCGTTGTATCAATTTTATCAATGACTCGAAGCAAAGTGTGTTAGCAAGCTATGTGGGCTTGACCTTTGGGAAAAGTTCATAGTCAAATGCACTTGAGCTGGAGTAGTATTAAGATGCGTGGCCTCTAAGTTTCAGTGCTTCACTCTTATAAATATTATCGAAATACAATGGGTGCTAATTGGGTCATTGATGCTAATGAGAGGTGGGTTTACATGAACCTCTCTCATGAAATACAGTTCAATGAGTTTGACTCAAATCAATGTCACATCCCCTTCCATAATTGCCTATTTTCACCTACAAGGCAGAAAATAAAAGTTAATTACATGAAAGTATTTCAAGTCGAGCACAGTCGAAGGATAAACAGGTGGAGCATAAGTATGGACATCCACCAATGCATAAATAAAAAGAGGTGGGGTGCTAGGAAGGGAAACAAAGACAGTAAATACAAAGGTATGGCGTGGATACGTTAGGAGTGGTTGTGCAACTAACCAGGCATGGTCCAAAATGTCAGGTTTGAGGTTAATGCAATGCATAGGTTCTATAAGAATAACCACAACCTCAACAAGAATGCAATTTCAAACAATTTTAGGGGAGGAAGACCATAAAATATGGTCTCATGGAATGCGTGAATGGCAAGTTTCATGTGCAACTTGGTGTCTCAAGGAGGCTTTCAAAAAGAATGCCTCAAAGTAATGCAATTCAATAAAACAAGATGATTGTAGGATGAGCAAAATGGATTTGTTGAAAGGCTTTAGAAGCTTTCAGGAAAACACAATTGGTAGGTGAAAAGCTGAATTCCCACAGCCATTGCCAGCATCTTCCTTGACTGTGCAAAAGTCAGGGCGTTAGAACAAGTTATGGACTGCCATCAAAGCATAAAAGGATAGACATAGAGGGACGAGTAGATGTTCTTACACTTAACCGATGGTGCAAGGCACTAGAGCAAAGGGACAAGTAGATTTGGCATGATCTAGTAGCTAATAGCTTGGGGCATTATCAGCTAGAGGTGCCAATATCTCTGCAATGGATTATCGACAAAGTTAGAGGCATATCACCTACTAGGCACACCATTCTCAAATGAAGACCCCATCCATCATACCATTGTCATTAAACATGGAGATAGATGTGTTTTGTGTAAACAAATCTCCTAATAACTTGTGAACCCTTGGTTGGTGGAGATCCATCATCCAACACATGGTTTGAACTTGATCATTGCCCTGTCATGGAACAAGGTTCAAAAGATTTGAGGAGAGGGTGCAAATGGGAGTTCAAGGTCTATCTTGAGACAAAGATGCAGTTTGCATAATCTTTGGGAGTGACATTATAAGAGATCAATGAATGTGAGAATTGTGTGTATTTGAAATATTGTTGAATATAGAATTACATTAATCGATTTGAGCAGCTTCTGAGCAACCATGAAGAGTCCCCTGAATTCATACAATGACATAGATGGTATGAGCATGAAGTAAGATTTTAAGTCAGTTTAACCTATCATTATTTGGGATTAGAAAATTTATATGTAATTAGTACAACTGTATTTGAGATCATCATTGGTAAAGAGTTATTTGATTTGAATTGATGAAAATAGTTTTTCTTTAAAAAAATTCACCACGATAATATTCAGATAATCATTGTATGTCATATGTTAAATATGCTCAAGAATTTCACCATAGCCCTTTATAATGATTGAGTTCTCAGTTTCGGGTTTTGCCAATGTTTAATGAAAAAAGTTTAAGCTTGAAGAAGATTGTGATAAAATCTATTAAAGGCATGTAGGTTAGGATATTTATGAATGGCATTATTAGGCTAGCGCATGTTGATCCTAGTTGTTGAAGAATATCTGTAATACTTCCATTGGGATCATGAGTATAGATTGGTTAGGATGGCATCTAAGTTATAGTCACCTTAAAATGGCAAGACATTATATGTCAATGTTGATCATAATGATTAAAGATTTAATGGAGAGATGAACACACTGTTATGCGCATAGCACGCTATGGTTGTAGTCAAGGTTATCGCTCATGTTTATTCTAGGTTTCTTATTACTAGTGTATGAATATAGAGAATGAGAAAATAATAATACACCTATGGAGAAATCTAAACCAAATTCTGAACTTTAAACTCATGAATATTGATAAACTTACAAGTAAAATTAGTAACTTTATACAACATATCAAGATAATGAGATAGGCATAAGCTTGACAATCTCACCTCCATCTTTGATACATGTACTTTAGCAATTATGCCCTTGTTTTGTATTCCACATGTTTAAAGATAATGGATCTATAGGAGGACCTTGAAACTATTTAGTCATGTCAATATTATTAGAGTATTAATGTCATAGTTACCAGGAGACAGGTACTTGGAGACACCATTTTTATTATATAATTTAATAATTTCTAGAAAATATCATGACATAGAACTTTGAAAACAAGAATAGTAAATCAGTCATACAAGAACAATAAATAGCTAAGTTACCATATTCGCTCCTCCCTGCTGGAATTCGAGATTCGGTTCGCACTAAATTCGGATGCGGTGCGAATTCGTCCTAAATTCGGCTGCAAACTGTGAAATTCGCCAAAAGTCTCTCAGAGGGACCCGGGAGGACTTTCGGACGAATTTGAAAGACTTTTGAAATAGATGCAGGTATCCGGAACGGATTTTGGATGAATTTTTAGGTGACGCAACTCACGTGTTTACTGCTTCTCAAATCGTGGCATCTAATCTGCTCTTTTCAAACTCCCCGCCAATTTTCCTAGAACACACAAAATTCACCAGCCAGGAGACGTTTAACCCGTTCTTTCATCATCAATACTATCTTTTTGTGACTTACCATTTATTTGCAGCAGCGAAGCTAACGGGCGATGTTTCATCTTCCAAGTTGTTGGAGTGAAATATAGACAAGAAGCTAATAGTTTTCTGCTTCAACCAGTAGCGAGTTTGCGGTAATTGAGGAAATAGACAAAAACATAGAAATTTTTGGGCGTCTCTCCCTAGCATGTGTACGGCAGCAACTTTGGTGCTGCGAATTCTTTTGTGAAGGAAGCAATATATATCATATCTTAATTTAAATTAAGAGCCTTGCTTAATTAAATTGTCTTTGAGGATTTTGAAGCCCGTAAAAAGCTGGGAGGAAAAAAAAAGCCCATATGAATTTTGCTTTAAACTAGCTTTTGCTTTATTAAGTTTAGAAATAGTTTTTGTTTTTAACTTATTGATTTAGAGTTAGTTTTTTTTTTTTTTTTTTATTTATATTAAGTTTTTAATCTAGATTAGTTTTGTTTAGAATTAATTTTTTCAATTTAGACTAGTTTTTTAAATATATATATAGTTTTGTTTAGAATTAATTTTTTCAATTTAGACTAGTTTTATATATATATATATATATTCTTGTACGGACGAACCCAAAACGAATCCGAACCCAACCCAAATTTTTTTTGGACGAATTTCAAACCCAAATCTCGAACCCGCATCCGTACCAGAATCCGAACTGGCAACTTAGATAAATAGTAAAGGCAATTTATCTTTAGACCATTACAATGATGGGAAATCAGTCATACAACTGTTTATGTCCCTCTCAAAGAGCCTACACCGTCAGTTGATCTGATCACTATAAGGTATAACTTTGCATGGATTTTTGTATAATTCAAAATATTAGCGTGAAACATTATGCAGGCTTATCTTTTTTATTTAACTTCCTTTTTTTCCTTTTAACGCAGTTTGCCCTACGTTTTTTGGTGGGAGAGGTCAATTTCTGGTTGGGAGACTTCAGAGAAGGTGAGAGACGACAACCAAAAGAACTTTGTGTGTCAGAAAGTTTTTGGAGATGTCTCCGGTAGTGAGACAAGTCTCCATCTCCAAGGCGCATCTAAGGAGGTGGGATACGGGCCTCCGAGTAACCATAATCAATGCAAAGGCAACAAATTTATGAATACTAAGTTGTGATATACAAGGGCTGATAAGGAAGTTCTAGCTATGAAAAACAAGGAAACCTTGTGATAGATACAACTAAGAGGGATTTGAGTCCTAACTCCCTTAAAATATCTTAACTAATATTAATTAATACCAATATTGGGTACTAAATCATGAGGACTAATCATTGAGTTTAACATCATTCATCTATCTTATGTGGCCTTGTTAATGCATGTCATGTTCCATCTAGGAGGATATCAAATATTATGATGATGCTTGATATCATTGAGCCATGTTGCAATTGGACAACACTTAAAGCCTTATTGATTTTTTTGCATTGTCGCTGCGTCATGTCAATAATTTGACTGCCACTCTTTACGAATGTCTTAATCTTTAGATTGAGTTAGGAATGCCTAGTATGTTGGATCTCCATGCCTGGGAAGATATATCTTGGATAACAGTATTCTTGTCAAATCTAGCTAACTGTCATGTCCAAGTCTTGCACCTCGCTTAGTTGAAGTTTTTCCATCAGCCTATTCTTGAGTTTTCGTAGGCTAAGTGGATGAGATTAGAGGATTCAGCGTCTTGAGGTGAGCTCTAGCATTGATTTTCAGAGTTTTTGACAAAATTCTATTTTGGCATGTTGCTATTTTTAGAAGTGTTATTTTTAGCACTTGGTTTTGGTCTCTATTCCTCTCTCAGTCCAATGCTGTGGTTTCTAGTTTTGGACTTAGTAATGTTTTTCAGGAAATATTTGATTTATTCACTTAGTCTTTATAAAGTGTACCCCTTGTCTCCTACCTAGCAATTTGGTGACTTGAAGTTGTTTTATGAGGGTCCAATTATCCTTCCTAGTGTGACGCTAACATAAGGGTGGAAGTTAATATTGTAATAAGTTCTTTATATGCTTCCAAAAAGGTGAAGCCAAGGAGGAATAAAGGGAAACAAAGTGAATTTAAAATTATATTTGGGAGCTCCAAAAATTCGACCCTCTTGAGGTTATTTCTCATGTTCTTGAAAACATTTTTGGAGGGAAAGTGGTTTCAAATTGAAGAGTGTTGCCCTAATTTCTTTCCCACTCTTTGCATTCTTGTTTTGAGCTTTCATTTGGTATGCTTGCTTTTGACAACTTAAGGTATGCGAAATGTTCCTTAGCTAAACAGCTTGTTTGGGAGCTCCAAAAATACCCTCTTGAGGTTATTTCTCATGTTCTTGAAACATTTTTGGAGGGAAAGTGGTTTCAAATTGAAGAGTGCTGCCCTAATTTATTTCCCACTCTTTACATTCTTGTTTTGAGCTTTCATTTGGCATGCTTTCTTTTGACAACTTAAGGTATGTGAAATGTTCCTTAGCTAAACAGCTTGTTTAGACCCTGAGAAAATAGAAGTATATTAAGCAGAATTAGATATAACAACATTCTCGTATAATCATGTGTTTCTTATTACTTGATCTTTAAAGATATTTGTATATAGAAAGTTGAGTTATTGGGGGGGGGGGTCAGCCAAGAAGACCCATCTAAGTCCTTAGACAGAATCTTGACCTTTATCCAAGAATTTCTTCTAACTGTAACTTCAGTGGGTGCTTGCCTTCCCTACTCATTGCTATCAAAAGAATGATGTGTACTGCAAAGAGGCTCTTTGGCTCGATTAGTCTAAACCCCTGGGTTTAGAGAGCAGCCGTATTCCCTCTTACCTACCTGATTCATCTTTCCCAATTGTGATGAGGTACATTCCTTAATATTAGTTTTGTCATTAGTATGTATGCATATTCTAAATTCAACTCCCTTCCCATTGAGGGTGTTGATGTTCCTACTGATAACCTTAATAGTATTAAATGATTTATTCCAATTATTTATATTAACTGTTGTATCTTATATGTATGTATGTGTGTACAAATGTGTATATTTCCATATATATATATATAACCTTAATAGTATTAAATGATTTATTCCAATTATTTATATTAACTGTTGTATCTTATATGTATGTATGTGTGTACAAATGTGTATATTTCCATATATATATATATATATATATATATATATATATATTATCAGGATTGATTTATTCAAAATACAATTATTCAAAGTAGTCTTATTTATTACTGTAACATTCAATACGTATACAGTCTTGTGAATTGGTATTATGTCCCTGTAGGATTGTATATTGAAATTAATAATCAATACGTATTGTCGGAAACTGATAACCTTAATTTATACCTCTGGCTTGTACGTTGATATTAATCGTGTTGTCCTCAATTTTGCATTCAAGAAATTGGTAGGACTTTTTTCTCTAAGGATGTCGATGTTTTGAAAGAAGTTTATTTGAGGGAATCAATCATCCCTTGATTCACCTCTGATTTTACTTCTTGCGAGCATTTACTCTTTTTATCTTTCTTTCGTTTTTCTTTGTTTTTGTTTTTTCTTGTGTTTTTGTCGTAAGATTGTAGTCTTCGCAATTCTGCTTGCTTCAAGCTATCTTAGGCATCATTTGGATTGGTCTAGCTCAAGCTATAGGCGTTTCAATATCCTGCGAGTGGGGTTTTCGGACAGATTGCACGTCTTTGAAAAAATCGTTAAAAGGTGGACTTTTTCTTGTCAACTGCACAAACTGAGAATTATTTTTACGTGTAAGGTGGATTTAAGCCTCCATTTCAAAATTTCACATCATTCTGTGAAGTATTGCTTAAAGTTTTTAATGGCAGTGGGTTTTTAAATCATGTCTGCATATCAAGTCATTAAAACTTAAGTTTGCATATAAGAGATTGTGTTCATTCTTTAGTTGGTGGACTTTTTATTAACATTTGCATATTCAATCTGAATGTATATGTTATAATTAAGTCTTACTTTTAGTTAGCAAGATAAAAGTGGGCTTTTTGAATAAAATTACATTCATCTTAAGTTATTTAAGGATTTTTTTTAACTTAAGAAAATGGTGGGGATTTTAGTCAAGTATGCATATTTTTAAAAACATATGCTTGCTAAACTCATTTTATTCTTTCCAAGCTTATGTTTTCATCTTTTATGCCAAATGGTGGCGATTTTTTTTAAAGTGTATGTATGTCTTTGTAAAGAGTGAAACAAATGCAAAAGTTCACTAAAAGACCCACAGTTTCATATCAAGTGTTGGGCGTCGAATTTTTACTCCTTTGCATATCGTTTTAAACGAGAACAAATGCAAAGTCTTCCAAAAAGCCCATGGCCTGACTTTAAAAACTGGAGGGTGTTGTTTTTGAAATGATTTGCATATCATTGATAAAGTGCTTTAAAACATATGAAAAGAGTTTGAAAAAGAACGTTTCCTCTCTATAAGAGAACATGGCGTTGAATTTGACTTGGAGAGCATGTTTCGATGCAAACCATAACATGTGCGATATGTTCTTAAAATCTCATGTTTCCTCTTTGAAGTTGTAGCTTAACTTTCCAATGCAAAGCGTCCTTATTTTATTACTTGGCATATTACTTTATAAAGTGTAAGGCATATGCTAGTCTTTGAAAACTGCGTTTCCACTATAAGAGAGCACATGGCGTCGATTTTTAAGACATTTGCATTTTTCATTGCAAAATAAGATATGCAATATGTTCTTGAAAGTCCATTTTATTTCCATAAGAGGCTGCGTTTTTCTCCAAGGAAGCTATGACGGGATTTTGTCTTCACTTTACATAAAAAAATGTGTGAAACCAACTCCTTACAAGAAGCTGCATTTTGTGAAGAAAAATCCGCCTAGGGCATGGCATGAAGAAAAAAACGGTTTTGCTTCCATCAATCCCTGCGTTATTCACTCCTAGTTGCTTGAGATTTTGGTAAGTTTTCTTCTTGTTTTAAATTTGAAATGTGTTCGCATTTAAGGGAAGAAGAGTTTGATTTTCTTAGAGCACGTTTTGTTGAAATCTTCCACTGTATTTGCTGATTTTATGCAATTTAAAGATGCATGGAAGACATTTGGCTCTTTCCTTTCATGACTCATGAAGTTGCATTTAATTTGCATGAGGAATTATTCAAATTTATTGCCTATATATCTCTTCTTTTCTCTTCTCAAGATAAATTCGAAATTCTTCTTTCATTTCCAGATTTTGTGAATTTTGTGAGTTTGAGAAGATTGTTGTTTTCTTTGCATTTCAAGGAAAAGGTATAGTTTTTCTTTTCTTTTTCTTTGATGCATATGTACATTTGATTTGATTATTGTATATACTTGTTTCTCTTTTCTTCTTCTTCTTCTCTCTTCTTCTAAGTTGCATATGAGAATGCCATTTATTCTCATATGCAGTCGGGATTAAAATCCCCGTTCTTGATGGTGATTTTCCCAAGAATGCATAAAAATATGCTAAGTGCTGCCCCATATGCAAGATGTAACAAAAAACCCACCTTTTCATATTCCCATATTAAAAAGACAAGCATGAAATTTACAATATGCAAAATTGCACGAAAAGCCCACTTATTGACCTCATGCAATTGCTCGCAAAAAGTCCACCATGTACAAGAGTGAAAATATTTTCCACATCTCTTTAGACTTGCTGTTTAAAATGTGTAGATGCTTCTAGAAAACCCACTTGTTTATATTTTTCCTCTTCATAAAGGGTTTCTCTCTTTCCCCAACTCTATCTCTTAGATGGATTTTTCTACTCTTAATGATGAGGTGCTTGTTTTCTAGAATTTTCATGTTACAGTTACCGTTGCAACAAACCTTGTCATGTCAGAAGGATCTATATTCCCAAAAGGAAAGGGTAAAAAGAAAATGAAGTACCAGTATGATAGATACCGAAATTCAATCTCCTCATCTCAAGTCACGTCATATGTGGATGAGATCCGAGACACTGAGATTGGACATCTTAATATAGATGAGTTTCTGAAGAGGGTGGACACATCGACAAAGGATGATATGATTAGCATCAGAGAGAGTTATATTCATCACGTTTCCACTTTCCCTACAACAACCTTGGAGGTTGAGTTTATCATAGCATGTGCCAAGAACTTTGATCATGTTTCCAGAACAATCAAGGATCAAGATGGGAAGGTGGTAATCAGCTTGGATCCGGATACAATTGACCGGGTTTTCAGAGCTCCTCCAACTCCGGTTATGATGAACTTAACGGTGGAGAAAGCTCTTAATAGTTGGGAAAATGGGAAATCAGCTTGCATGAAGTACATCAACGAGCATTGGTTGGTCACAAAGAGGCCCAACTTTGTGAGATGGCCTAAAGGGATGCATAGGTCGGAATTCAAGTAAGAGATCCATGATCTTATAACCCTGTTGAGCAGAATCAAAGGACTTAAAGAATCAAATCCTTTCGAGCCTTGGATGTACAAGTACTTTTCCTTAATTATCAAGTCAAGACGGAGACTTTTCTAGGGTGAGCTCATAAGCGATACTCTTTGTGAGCAGCTGGCACAAGTTACAACAACTGGTACCTTTTACATGAATTTGTACCTGGTCTATATTGTTGCTGCCCTAGGGCCTTTTTCAGGACTCTACCAAAGGAGATAGGGCACAAGTACCTGTTTTGGTATACTTTGATCAACTGCCCCTAAGATCAATTCGTATTTATTACCAAAGAGTGCAAGATGCCTTTTTTGGGCATTTCAGGTGCCTTTTTGATAAGGAACTCCCAAACAAGAGAGTTTCAGATGAGGCTTGGAATAAGGTGAGCGAGTACGGATGTTTCTTCCTTCAATTCCCAAACTTCACCTACTTGAGGGTGGGATATTTCAGAGAAGAACCATATACCTTACCTAGGTATCCTACAGACAGGGTCATCCTGATGGAATTAGCTCGACAACTCATGGTCTTGCAGGCATATCAATCTACTTTGCATAGACCGGGAGTTGGTATCTCTTCATGTAATCCCTTGTGGATTGGTGGATACAGTGCCAAAGGCTAAGTGTATGGAGTTCGAACTCCAAGAAATCAATCTGAAGAAGTTCATGGCCAGGAGCTCTTTTGATTGGAGGGGCATGAACGATAAGATTAGAAGGCAGTTTATCCACATCCATCGTCTTGAAGACATTTGGATCGATCTTTGCACAGAGATAGATATTGACAAGATGGATTACTATCGTCTTACAGTTAAACAAATTATGGACTTCAACCTTGCCCAAATTCTTGATGGAGTTGAAGATGATAATGATATTCTAGATCCGGAGTATAGGAAACATCGCATCAAGAATTTGCCTGTTTTACCTCCATGCTGATCCGTGAAAGAAAGTATGTCCATTTGGGACAGGGTTTACAGCATTCTAGCCAATACTAACATTTGGCTGAAGAGAAGAGGCTTGAAAAGTATCAAAATCAAGCCTGGAAGAGATTTCAATCTTGCTGGTCTGATGGGTTTGAAATCAGAGATTCAAGGTAAAGGGAAAGGAGAAACATCTGCATCGGAGGTTAGAAGTATCCAGAAACTAGCCATCAAGGGAGGAAAGCTCATGGTTAAGACTCCTACACCCATTGCAACATCCAAAGCAAAGGGGCCTGAGATGATCCGAATTTCGGATAGTGAAGAAGATTTGTAGGATTCAATTGCCCTTGGGGTACCACAAGTACAAAAGCGGATGAGATACAGGCCATGCATGAATCGGCACCAGAATCGGAGGAAGCTCCTATGTCACCACTCGACACCAACGTTGATTCCTTCACTATGCATTTGCGCCAATACATTCAACTACAATTGTGCCTGCCACGCCTATCTCTTCTACTGCTCCAGCACAAAATGATGACTTATCACATGTCTTTGATGAGTTTCCTGAGAATTTGCCTAAGTTGGATACGCTTATGGCAAATAACAATCTGACATCGGCACAGATTGAGTTGACAGTGAAAGAAGTTCAAGAAAATCCAATCACAACAACAATACAAGTAGAGGCACCATCACAAATGCCCCTACTACTTCTCAAATAGAGCCAGTGACAACCGATGGTATTTCTTCTTCTTTCATCTTACCTCCTTGGTTAGGTGTTGTCACACAGAAAAGGAAGAAGTTGAAAGTGCCTCCAGAGGAATTTGATTTTACACCAAAGAACAAGTCTCGGGCTCTAAAGAATAAAAAAGCAAAAGTGGTCTCGAAGGTTATTACTGATGAGCAAAACATCAAATATGTTGAGGTAGCTGAATTACCTTCAGATAAGCCTGTTGATGAACTTCATACCACAGATTACAAGATTACCAGGGTGGAACTTGGTAAGCAATCACGATTGGGGTGTCAGTTGAATGCTCAGGACGCGGTGGAGTAGCTTAACAAGAGATCTGATAAGGTTTGGGACAAAAAGCAGCAGCTCAAAGTAGAGAATGCCCGTCTTCGTGAGATCCTTGAACGAAGAAGCTCTTCTTCTTAGCAGGTAAATTTGCTTTCGAAGGAGACACAACAGCATATTGTGCGTCTTGAGAAAAGGGTCAAAGTGATAGATGATTGGGGCAGCCAACTAGAAACCCAAGGAGTGTTGGTCATCAAGGATGCACATCGTGTGTTCAGAAATGTCAAGAAGACCGTCGACCGATTACAAGAGTTGGTTACGTCTTTTGATCAGCAATTAAAGATTCTAAGTGAAGACTTAGATGTGTGGAAGAAGATGGCGGAAGCTGACCTTGACATCTTGTGCGCATATGAGATAGTCTCTTCAAAAGAGATGTATTTCGATTTCTTAGATCAGATGATAAATAAAGAACAAGTTTTGAAGAACTTGATGGCAGAGATTCATGATGCCATACAGGTGTGCACTAAACACGAGGGTGTCATTGTCAAAACCTTCGAGGAGATGACGTGTAAACTACTGACTGATGATGGTGAGCTAGTTACAGAGGAACAAGCTATGACAGGCTTTGTGCAAATCATCCATCAAGAACTAGAAGTTGAAACTTTTAGTTGGAACTCCATGGACAAGCTGGCTGGTTTTAGAGTTATCTTGAATCATCTACAAAAGAACCTTAGTGGATACAACGGCGCAATTTCAAAGGCAACAAGTGTTGCACGCAAGACTACAAACATTGCTCGACATACAGGCGCACCGGATCCAGCCATAATACATAAGTCTCTATGTCAATTTGAGACTTGTATAAATTTTCTTTAAAGTGTTGTTAGAACACTTGGTTTTTGTAAAGGTGTAGAATCTTTGACAGATTACACGATAATATGTAAAGTAGTCTCATATAATCATGTTGCAAGTACATTAGGTCCTACAACATTGAATAAGTCAAAGTTAGTTAGAGATAAGGATAGAATAAGTCAAAGTGGTTAAGGGTTTCCCCTTTCTTCTCCACTTTCCTCTCCTTTTTTTCTTATATAAAGGAAAGAGCTCATCGTAAATAATCATCTTTTGTTGTGTGCAAGAAAACTATAGGCAAATCTCTTGAGTTCTGAAAACTTTGTGTTTCATTGTACAAGAGTTGAGCATTTGAATAGAGGAATAGAGATTAGCAGACTTTGAGTTGTTGTCTTGACCATTAATGGATGTATTCTTATGTTGCGTTCATTGATCCTTATTCAAATTAAATAATTATCTTGCTTATATCACTGGAACACTTTAATTCAAGTTTTCTAAAGACTTTGTGCTTCAGGAGATCGGGGTTACTATAGAGAGTAGTGGCTGCAACGATTCAAAGCTGAAGACTTTGGGCTTCAGTGGTAGAATCTTTAATCAAATTAGAGTGTATTCAAGGAAAGACTTTGAGCTTTCTTGTGCATTCGAAGTTAGAGTAATCATTTGAAGTAAGGATAAGAGACTTTGAGCTCTTATAGTTATTTCATCTTTTATTAAAATAGACCGTTGTCTTAAAGGATTGTTCTTAAGTCATTCCTTGAGCCACCGATATTACTGTAGCAAGGAAAACTGTTCGTTATACAGTTTAGTTTTACTTGAAGCCACCTGTAGTAAGAAGGGAGCAGCCCCTATTGCTGAGAGGAGAGAGCAATCTCACATACTATTGCCTAAAAGAAACATTTTGCCAAGTTGTAGTCTTAGTGACTTGCAAAATATTTAGCCAACAGTTTTTGGCGACTCTGCTAGGTATCTAAACACATTTTTATCCAAGGTTGATAAGAAGTTCGATTGAGAAGACTTTGAGCTTCTAGTTGATTTTCTTGTCCCGGAGAAGCGACGGAGGACTTTGTGCCTTCATGGATACTTTACTTCTTTAAAATCATTGCTGTTACAAATTTCACTTTGCAATCTTTTTCTGAAGAAAGAGAAAAGGATTAATCGTTTATTCTACAAGAGAGAAATAAACGAAGTTTCATCCAAAATACTTTACAAGGGATTTCTTCTGGATTAGTCCAAGTGATTCAAACTGGAAGGAATCAAGCATTACTACTGACGGAGGAAGGGTGAATCGTCATAATTTGCACCGAGTTGGGCTCAGCAGGCCAGGCTTGCTCTTCTAGCTCCTACATCACCACTCACCCGGACTACCAGTTATCTGCCATCAAAGAAAAGGAGTCCAGTACCGAGTGAAGGAACTCCTTTCTTCTTCAAACCACTAATTGCATCTATCCCGCCCTTTCTCACAATGGTTGTTGGTCCGTGGGGTACGGGTTTTGGTCGCCTTGATCTTACTCCACTTGTGCATTCTCTCCCTCCAGGATCTCGTAAGAACTTCCCCAAGTTCTATGGAGATGGAAAGCAACACCCGGATGAACATATTAAAGCTTTGTACATTGCATGTGGTGTGCTTGGAGTGGAACATGAGGATGTGTCAGTGAGGCTTTTCATAGAGACTTTGCAAGGCATTGCTTCTGATTGGTTCTTCAATCTTGCTACTGATTCTATCACGAATTGGGACTCATTACGAACCAAGTTCGAAAAGCGTTTCAAACCTGCAGAGGATGAGCATGCTTTGCTTGCTCAACTTACACAAATGAAGAAAGATGCGCAAGAGGGAATGAGCGAGTTCATCGCTAAGTTCAACAAATTGGCAAATAGGATTCCTGTTGCTTCATGGCCTACTACTGAAAATTTAAAGTGTTTCTTCATCAACACGCAGTTACCCGAAGTCAGTTTCCTATTAAGACGAGCAGTTCCCACAAGCCTTGCTAATGCTCAAACTCTGGTAACAAAGATTATGGATGATCTTATCATGGCTGGTAAGATTCGAAAAGACAGATCAAAAGGAAATTCTTCCAATGGGAACACCTACAATGATGCTTCTACTTCAGGTAGCACGGATCCTATGATTCAAAAGCTAACAAATGAATTGCTTACACTCAAAAAGAAGATTTCTCAAGGATCATTTGCTACTCCATACAAGGATATTCCACGAAGAAAGTTTCCTGATGCTACGAATAGTTATGTAGCAAAGAATCAAGCGAACCTTCCTCCTCCTCCAAAGAGGATTTCTCTTGAAGCCCCGCCAGGCAGGTTTGCCACAGGGTATTATGAAAATGATCAATCTAGTATATCACCAGATGATTATCAAATGGAGGAAAATGCTGCCCCTTATGATGAAAATCACGAAGCAGATGGCGACTCTAGCATTGGGTATGTACATTGTGATGTCCCTGAATAAGCAGGTTCTGGGAACCTGAATATGGTTAGCTCATCAGCGCAACCCTCGTGAGTTGACAGAATGAATTGAGGGTCTTAGGGTTCAGATTCTATTTCTAGACTTTCTATTTCTGGACTTACTATTTATAGTAAGTCAGTTGGAGGTCAGTCACTATTTCTGGCAGGGCAATTGGGGACTAGGTTGATCAGCGGTTACAGCAGTGGATGCAGGAATCAACATCAGAAGAATAATGGATATTTAATTATTAATTAATAACAATATGTTATTAATTAATAAAATGATTATGTTATTATAATAATAATACTTTATTATTATAATGCTTTTAGAAGTTGACATTTTTAAGAATGGTTAACTAGTGATGATTTTTGGAAACTCTTGCATCTGAGGGATTATATATTCGAGCTCATTTGTGAAGTTGATCATCGATTATATTTTATTAAAAACTTGGTTTAGAGAATTGCTTCTCATTTGTTTGAGCCCTTGCTGATTTAAAAAGGTCAAATTAGTTACAGAAGACTGATTCTTCTCGGAACTAATCTCTGATTGATCGTTGTTGTATGATCAATCACATCTTCATCGTGCTGTTGTATACGATTGAAGAAATTCTGAAGTCTGATCACATTTGAACAGAGGCCTGCTTAAGAGGTCAAATTGCTGAAGAGGAGGAATCTTATCTTAGAACCTAAGGCATCAAAGATTAGTAGGGATTCGAATTCTAAAGTTGGTGTACGAATTACTAAGGGAATCGCAACATCACCAAATTGTATCTGCTGTGCATTCTTGCTAGCCGCGGCAGACTAGCAATTCTTCCTCACATCATGACTGCTGACTGAAGATTACCAAGGCTGCGGGTGCAAGGTTCTGACGCCACCCAGCCACAAGTTGCTTTCAGCAAGCCACGCGGGTACAGCCGCCACCATACTCCACGGGCTGTCCTAGCAGAACCACGCGGGCAGATCACACAACCCACAGCCGCGTCAACATTCTTATTGCGGCCAGCATTAAAAAGCGTGGGATATAACCAGGTTCTTCCTTAGTCTTTTTTCGCATCTAGACAATGTGTATTTGGATTTGTAATGTTGTTTTCAATAAATGAAATTCGCCTAGAACAAAACAAATTCAGAAGTGCAGATTGGTAAATCGAAAGAATGCATTTTTTTTAAATTCTTCACTTTATGCTTTATATTTGATTCTGGAAAATACAAGGAAAAATTGATAGAAATAAGGCACCAGCCAATTGAATATTATAATTTATTAAGGAAGGGATAGACTTTTCAGTTGATTTAATTGATAGAGCCAGTCAGGCTCATCACATACATTACGATGACACAGATCCGGAGGACGATTTTGCTCAAGCCTATGCGGTTATGACGCGATCTCAAACGAAGTTAGCACGTCAAAAGGAAGAAGACAAAGCAAACAAAGATACATAGGTACCTGTTGCTATTGCAAAAAGAGGAATCCCTCTACCTACTCTTCCTAAAAATAGTCAAGTGCTTCTCCTCCATCAGTTTCTACTAATGTGCTGAAACCTAGTACGTCTAATCCTAAAATCCAGACATACATTTCTTCTTCATCCTTGGCAAGTTCTTTCCAAGCTTTGATATCATAGACCATGCCAAGAAAACAAAGATCCAGATGTCTGAGGTAGAATACCTTCAAGTGTATCCAGATCAGCTCGAAAGACTTAATAATTTTGTCAAAGAATCTCACCCTGCGCAAGCTTTTATTGCTGCCCCAGATTCAAAGAATCTTCCCAATAACTTAGTGACTATACCTTCATCTGTTCCAGGGAAGATAGAACCGTTTTATATCTCCTATTAAAGGGGTTATGCAGAAATTGCTTCCAAAACGGGAAACGAAGTATACAGGGGTGAAATAAGATGATCCTTGTTCTCCAATCCTATTTGAGTCAGCCGGGATGGGAAATTATTATCTTCACAGTAGTGAAATCTCAGAATTTGTTGAAGATTATCCGTCTGAGGCGTCATCGTCCTTTACAGATGAAGATAAATTTGCAGATGCAGAAGAGGAACAAACTCCAGAGGAGGTTTCAGAGAATTCTTCTACAATGGTTAAAAAAGTTGTCTTCAGATTCAGTAATGACTTCTGAAACTTCATCTCAGTCTTCTGATGAAATTAGTACTACTAATGGCGTATGGATACTTGAGTTTGATGGGAGTTGCGCTGCAACTGGTTCGGGTGCTGGGGTTGTATTGATTTCTCCACAAGGAGAAAGATCTCCTTATTCTTACAAGCTACAATTCAATAATACCAATATAACTGTTGAGTATGAAGCACTGTAGCTGGGTATTGATGCTGCGCAAAGCAGAGGAATTAAGAATTTGCATGCTAAGGGTGATGGTGAGCTTGTGGTATGTCAAGTCAAGAATCGATACCAAACAAAGAATGAATGACTCAAACATTACAGGAACCTAGTATGGGATTATATTGAAATGTTTGATGCTTTCACTATCTCCGCAATTCCTAGAGAATTCAATGATAAAGCTGATTCGCTTGCGACTTCAGCAACATGCTTAATACCTCATCAAGAATTCAAGCAAGATAGGTATATTATTCAGTTAGTTTACCGTCCTAGTGTTCCGGATAATTCAGATCATTGGCAAGTGTTCAATGATGATCACCAAATCATCAATTTTCTGGAGACAAGGGACAACTTTGATGAATTGTTCTTTGAAGGAAGTAGTTCTTCTCCACGGGAAGATACATCTAGAAAAAATCCTGAGACAGGAGAAGAAGTCATTCAGCTTAAAGGTAATAAAATTCCTAAGGGGCTGGTTTCTTTAGAAAGACTGATTGATAAGCATGATTGTTATGTAAAAAATCAGCAAGAGGCTAGGTCCAGTTCCGTCATGGAGTATGAGAAATATAATCTTAATATGGATGTTGATCCTAAGTTTGTCAATATTGGCAAATGTTGTACACCAGAAGAGAGAGATTAGTTCATTCAAGTGAGCATGATGTAATGAATGCATTCTTTGCTCCAAGATCTTGATTAACCATGCAAATGCTAAACTAGGGATTGAGATTCTAAACTAGAAATTAAGGTAAAGGTTAAACTACAAACAACACGATGAAAGAAAACTAAGATTGAGAAGTTCAAGCTAAGAACAATGCATACTAAGAACCTAGAATGATTTTAGCATTATAACCCTACTATCAAAATTGTGTCATGTTGAAATGAGTTAGGAGAAGCTTGTTTTATAGGAATCCCATGAGAATGAATGGTTAAGATTCGATCGTTAAGAGAGGTTGAGATTCATTTCCCCCTCAATCCATGTGAGCTTAATCCACGTGAAAAGTCATTGATTGATCAAAGTTGTGTTTGTTGGGTTGTGGAAGGGACGAAATAGTAATTTCCTTCTTTTAATTCATTTTTAATTAGCATTTTGGGTGCACACACATGTGTTGAATGGGTTTACTTAATTAAAAGGCGGTTAGGACTTTTAATTGACTTTGATTTACCGATTTAATAGTCGTGGTGCTAGGATTTGAGATTTAGTTGATGATTAATTAAAAGATTGATTTAATTATGCAAGTATGGTTGATCGAATTTGCTCACATAATTAGGCCTAGTATTTAAATGCCTTTGATTAGGTTTTCAGGCCAATTAATCGAGATTAGGGGATCTTAGTTTACTAGACCAATTTTAGGTGATTACACTACTATGTAGACTATTCATTTCCTTCCAAGGTAATAATCAATCAATAAATCCTATGACCCACATAAGATCAATGCTCTAGCTTGACAGTAGTGAAAGAACATGCTCTGCCTATAGACTGTTGAGTTGTATCCCATAGACAATAAGAAGGTTTTCCCTAGTGGCACGGGGGCTTCAAGATGACATGTAGATGATGGGTGCTCAGTGCTATACTAGAGGTTTGGATGGTTTCCACCAATTGCATGCAATCCTTAAGATCAATTTCATGCAAGCAACGGATGCCAAAATCTTCTCATCTCAAGAGTTCACTATTGACATTGGTGTATCAGGAAAAATTGTGGGTTTCCTATGTGATGTGTTACACTCCTTATCCGGTGATGATCACAAGTAGTATGGGATGTTTTCCATCATCACCGTTCGTGCAAGAGATTGAGGAAAAGGATGGGACCCATGTTGTAGTGTGTGATCCATCAACATTCCTTTTCTATCTAGGATGAAATAAAAGGGCAGGTTTTAGTCACTCATTGTGGATGTGTTAGTCACTTACTATGTATATGTTAGTCACTCAGTGTGTACTTGTGTAAAGGGCCTCAAGTTTTGTGCACATTGTTATATTGATACCCTTGCCAATGATGAAATCAAGTAACACGGGATTCTTGATTGTCATCATAAATGGTGATGGATTGGAAAAGAATGGGACCCACAGTGTACTATGCAATGCAAACATTCCTTTTTAAATGAGATCTACCTATGAGCTTTTGTGTTAGTAAACCCAAGTAGTGGGATGATGCATACAGTAGATTGCATCCACTTCCATAATGCCAATTGTTCTCTATGTTAACATGTGACGTATTGTGTGCATCGTTGTAATGTCCTGAACTCAAATCATGAAAATTAGCAACACAATGGCTGCCCTTAAATTACCCATGAGGAAGAGGACTTAGAACATCATTGGGTAGATATTGGAGTCTTTGGCTTATTCTCAATTCTAACCTTTAAGTTGTGTGCACGCCTTTTTATGCAACTTAAGTTAACTTAAGTTATTTTAAGTGGACACGTCTTTTTAGGCAACTAAAGTGGCTTTATGCCAAAAGACTAAGTTTTAACCCCTTTTATGTACTTTAAGTGATTTCAAAAGCATCTGACAAAAAGGAAAAGGAGGTGTGGGTTTCCAAGGATCCTATTGGCTCATTTTTAGGGTTTCAATGTGGAGTGTTGGATTAAGAGGTGGCAAATCAAGAGCTGATATTCATTTATCTCTTCGGGAGCTATTATATAAACTCTCTAGAGCCCTTTTAGAGCTCATTTTGTGATGAAGATTTATGTTTATTGCTGCTGCAACTTGGCTTGAGGATTGAAACCCTTAAGCATCCCTCATTTCAGTGAGACATACAGACTCTCCTTAGTTGGAAGAGTGTGTCTCAATGGAAGAACTCCAGTTTGTGCAACCCTAACACATTATCCTTTATGGGTTGTAAGTATTCATCAGGTTTGCAGACCAAATTGGAGGAGGATCTCAATGCTAAAGCCTCAGATTTGAAATCATCTATAGCTGCAAACCATCAATTTCTGAGCACTCTATGGATGACTATTGAGGAGCACATAAAACAAACATAGCGTTGTCCATTTTGGAAGCCTAGCGCTACTTTGTGGTCAGCTAGGTTTTGGAAATTATTCAATTTGAGGTAGTCTTAATAATCTGCATATTTATTTCTGTTTTATCTCAGAAATGTAAGGGAAGTCATTGTGTTTATTTCTAAAAATCCTGAGCAGAAGTAAGGGTTTTTGGTTGTATTCTCCTAAGCTTAGAAATAATCTGAAACTATATCTTTTAGCTGCAAAAATCAGATCTGAAATCTGATCAGAATCCTTGATTGTCATGAAACTATTTACATGCAGAAAAATTTCTAGATTTTTGTGCCCTATTTTGCAGAATTATTTTTTTAGCACCCTCCTTGGAGATATTACAGTGGTATCAGAGCTGCAAGACCTGGCAGCCTCTTTGGGTTGGTTGTATGCATGGAAAGGGTAGTCATAACCTAGAAAAATAGAAGGAAATAACGGCAGACAGCAATAAGCCACCATCATCAAGTGAAAAGGAGGCAAAACAAATGTTCACAAAAAAGCTAAGACAGCTACAAAACACCAATCTTTATTTGAGTCAGATGGCTCATAACACAGCAAATGGAAGAAATATGGTGCATACAGAGCTAGAGGGAAGTAGCAAAGCTGCAGAAAATAATGATTATTCTATTAGCAAACCTACAGTTTCATCACAATCTAGACCTTTCATGCCTACTTTTATACAAGAGAATGAGCCTACACAAGAGGAACTTATGAAGAACAATGAGGCTGGAATTTTGGCAAAGTATCAAGCTTTGGGTGAAGATTTTCAATCAGCTCTCTTTTAAAGACTACTAGGAGGTCACCAAATGCACAAAGCCAAAGCAAAAACAATAGATTCAAGGAAAGCAAAATCAAGGGTTGCAGAAAAGGTTGGCACGTCTATCCTTACCAAGTTTTGATGGATCATCCAAGTGTATGGCTAGAGCTTTGATTCAGAAATTGGATATTATCTTGCCCTAAATTAGACGGAGATTGAGGCCGTCAAATTTGCTACCCTTCACCTTGAAGGAGTTGTTGATGCATGTTTTACAACACTGACCAACATAGAATAAAATACCAAGTATTATATCCTCTCTTGAACAAGGAAACCACAAATGCTAAACAATATGACAATGTGTGATCAAGGCAACCCCAAGGATTACACTATGAACTGACAACTTTGTGTTGGATATAACTCAGTGAATCGATGTGATCTTTGTTGGTAACACACAAAGGGACTTACACAATCGTTCTTGGATTTAATCAACTCTTTTCCTTCAAAGTGGTTGGAACTCAACTATTAAACTAACTCAAACTTCAAAAAAGATAAAAAAAGGTGATGGGTTAGGGATTTTAATCTAACACTTAAGGACAATGATAACGATGGTTAATGCTTGGATATTTGAATTTCTTAAACCAAGCTTTACTTAGACATGAGAAAACAACTACACACAACTTGATGCAATCTCCCAAGGTAATTAATGATTTTTTATATTGTAACATTCATCCAAATACCCAATATTAGCGCAATCCAAATGAACATTCACAATCGAACTAGTGCTTGAGTGGGTTTAGACTAACCATGCACTGCAATTTGCAATTAACAAACCACAAATGGTGTGAAACAAGGAATTCATCACATATCTCCTCATTTCTCCATCAAAGTCAATGAACTTCAACAAAAACTTTGAGAAGTAGAACCATGCACAGCATAGAAACAACACACAAAGATCCACCATATCTTCAATGAAAATCATGTATTTAATTTCAACATGGTCTTGGCAAAAACTTCTAATCTCCTCCTACTCTTCTTTTGATTTCTACTCTTGATCTACTTAAGATTTTACAAATGAGAAGGTCAAGCGTTTTGTAGACCTCTCAATTACAAATGAAGGGCCTACATTGATTCTATACCAATGACCGAGATAACTCAAAGGGAAACCCTAACTGGGATAGTTACAATTACCGCCTACATACACTTAATGTCATCCAATGAGAAGATTACAAGTCTTTAAATGCCTTCCACATGTCCACATGGACAAGTCTTTGATTCGATGAATTAAAACATGTTGACTCAGAATTCTTTGATTGGTTGAAGATGAGCGGGCGTCATCTCAGCTTGCTTATCTTGTTAAATTCATCACAAAGAAGAGATATCTCTTGATACTCAACATTATTTTTCTAACTCTGATTATGCTTCTGAAATTATCCACTTCTAACTAACTGTGATGGTTCATATTCCCAAAATGCTTCCTCATCATGAATGTTCTTCATCTTTGGAATTCTTAGTCATCTTCTTGAATATCTTTATCTTGTCATCCCATCGATCTTGTCTTTTGCATTTCCATCTTCATTAAATTTGGAATTCCTTGTCATCTTCATCTCAAATGTCATCCTTGTTCGAACTTGATCCTTGAGCTAATCCTCTTTATCCTTCTCGATCATCATTATTCCATCATATTTTCATGCATCAATGCCTTGCATCAAACCTGAAAAGAAAGAGAAAATATCTTGGATCAAAGCTATTGTAGTCAATCAGGATTGCACTCGTGAAGCAAAGTGTGAAACCTCGCAATCCTGTTGGAACATGGAAACGTTCTCGCTAGTGGGAATGAGAACGAATCTCCTGATCATAGGTCGGCTTCCTCTTTGTGATCACCTAAACTAACTCTAGACGAGGAAAAGGGTAGAAGGATATGCTTTTTGAAAACAAACTATACTACTAAGGTGATTCACCAATATTTAATGCTACAGCAAAACTTAGGAGATAATTCAGATAGGGGAAACACAATAACCAGCTAGACGAACCCTGCAATAATAACTCTATGATAGGCTCCTTTATCAATAATAAAGAGGGAAACTAAAGCGTTTTCACAATTTAATAACTTGAAATCAGAAAACACAATCACAAATCTGCACCATGAGACATCATTTTCAGCACCAAAACTTGAAGGAAAACTGATTCAACAAAGGTATAGAACACAATTATTGAAATCAACAACTCACAATCAAACAATAACACAGAAATATAGCTGGAAAGGTATCAAAACTCTGCATAAAACTCCAAGAATCTACTACAAATTGCTCCCTTACAATAATGCCTACTTTTTGCAATGTGCAAAAGTAAGGCAAAAAGAAGAAGTCCTCTCTAAAGAGGTGAAAATACAAGATATAGGCCATAGAATCAAAAAGGGTCGGATGCATGAGAAAACCCCACAAAATGAGGAACCAAACTGTCAAAAACTCAAGTCCCATTGATCCACAAACTCCACCAAGCCATGCATAACTGAAGTGCCACTCAAAACTGCCCCAAAACTGCTCAAGATCCTCTAAAATCATGCAGAAACTATGGGGGTCGAATATGAGAAGAAATCCCACTAAAATAGGGATAGAACTAAAGGAAACTCTAACCAAACTGCTGAAAAAAGGGCCCCAAACTGATGACAACTGATAAGCAACTCCAAAACAACTTCAACTAGACTCTGAAGTGTTGTAAACAGGGCTTAACTGCCTCAAAATTGATCATGAACAAAACAAACCCCTCCTTGAGTGAGCATGAGATAAGCAGTCAATTGATGGTCAACCCCTAGAAAAGCGTGACACAACCTAAAGCCAACTCCTAGACAAGACATCGTAAATGCACTTAGAATAATTAATAATATTTTCCTTATAACCGTGACAAATAATTATTATTATCCACAATATATGACGTGCAATAAAGAAAACTCCTCCTTAGACCTATTATTTATTTATTAACTATTAATTAATTATACTTTATCATATTTAATTTTAAAACGAATAGTAAACCTATTTATTTTAAATATATCGAAATATAATTAATTAATACTTAACGAATAAACAAAAGAAAACTCCTAATTTAAGATTTATTATTTATTAATTATTAATCAATTATACTCTAATATATTTAATATAAAATAAAATGAATAGTCTACAAGATTTGTTAAAAATTAAATATATCAAAACACAACTAATTAATAATATATAAATAAGCACTCAAAACTTAATTATTTATCATTAATAATTATATTTTAGTATATTTAATTTTAACTGAATAGTAGAACTATCCGTTAGAAACTAAGTATATTAAAATATAATTATTGGTAATAAATAATTAAGTAAATCCTAAACCAATTAAAAGAATTAAAATTTATATTTTCTCAGAATAATATTTATAAAATCTAAAATTTGTAACTTAACCAATATTAACATTAAATAATATTCATTTAAGTTACCAATTTAGATTTAATAAATATTATTATTAAATAAAATGAAAATTTTAATTTTAACTTTTATTTACACCAAAAATCTAAGCCTATAATTTAATGAATATTACTATTAGATAATATTCATTAAACTGTGAGCTTAGATTTAATGAAATATTTTTTTTTAATGTAAATAAAAGTTTGACACTACTTACCTTGGGCTTTATTAAACCCAACTCATGCACGCGGGCTCTATGAAACATTACATTATGCATTAAGGTAAAAGCCTTTCCTAACCTACGGGCTATTAAGGGTATGAAAACCCTAAAAGACTTCATTAATTTGCTTGGTCTTTGCTCCTCTTTGCGTGCTTGAAGAGCTCTATCATATGTGCCGCCATCTCCTTAGGGTTGGATTGAAATGTTAATGTTCGTCAACGAATGAAGCTACAACAACTACTTGGCAAAAATCTGGAGATCTCGGCTCCTTCTGTAGCTGTTCCCTGTCTCTCATGCTGCTCTTTTGCTGTATCCTTCTTGGGCTTTTAAATGCAGCTGCTCTAGCTTGAGTGCTGCCATGGCCGCCACTTATTTCCTCCTTGATGTTTGAGACTTTGTTGTTGTTCAATACTGTTCACTTTCTGTGCTTTCCTCTTGGAGATCTCTGCTCGGAAAACATGGAATAAAGAATATGGCAGACTAGACTTTTGGTTTTGCTACTAACTCACGGCTCTGAACTGGTATGCCATGATTCTCTTCCTCTTTCTATGTAGCATGGATTAAAACTCATATTCACTGCTGAAAAACCTTTCCTTAAAAAAAAAATGTGACCTGGCTGCTAAAAAAATTGGCTTCTCTTTGTTTCACTATTTTTTAACTTCACGTTCATGCACTCCTTGGCTCTCGTTTTGCTTGAGGGTTTTTTAAAAAATGTTTTTTACTGGCCGCCATGCTTACTGAATATCTCTGCGTTTTGCTTTTTTACGCTGCTCTGTGCTCAATACTCTGCGATTTTCCAAGGAAGCCATGGCCGCTCTTCTCTTGTGCTATGAACGCAGCTACTGGTGAATAATTCTTGAGGTAAGGCGAGCTCTTTTGAAGTTCTTTGCCTCTACGGCTTAGAAACACATTTTTCTTGAATGTAAAACAATAGAAAGCTAAAAAATTTGTATTCTTTCCAATGAATATTAGAACTGCAATCATTATTTATGTTGATACTACCAACTGTTGGCTTTATTTCATGAATCGAACTGGGGTCTTTTTATGAGTAAGTCCCTTGTAGATCATGGTCTTTAAACCCTACAGAAAGTCTTCGAATTGTACCTCTTCAACCCGGCTGTGCTAGCCACTTATTTCATGATTTCTAGCCATTCTCATGGCCATAGCTCGGAATCCACCAGCCTCTCAAATCTACTATATGTTCTGTAGTTGTCTACATGTTAATGGCACTGTTTATTATGCTTGTTACTATCCTCTCATGAAGATAAATGTTGTAAATGCTGCTCCAACTTGGAATATTGCTCTGATTTGTATATGATTGTGATGTCCCCTTCAAGCTAGTGACATCATGCTAGCTAGTGGTTAGCCTATCAGTGGACCCTCGTAGGCTAGTAGACATGGATAGAGGGTCAGTTATGGCGCAGGGAAGAAATGGCTATTTTTAGGCTTATTCTGGAGCTATAGAGATGGACCCCTGCTATTTTTAGAAATACCTCATGGTCACATGGAGAATAATTTTACTAGCTCCTAGTTCAGATGGCTTGGTCAGATTCACAATATTATGGGAGTTATGTCATTTTTTGTGGCTAATTATTTAATGTAAAGTTATATTATAACTTTATATTTAAAATCACTTAAGTTGAGGGTCTAACCATCATCCGAGGGGGCCAAATTTATTAATTAATTTATGGGTCATTCTCCTAAGTCCAAAATTAATTAAAAACAATGCGGATTTTAATGTTATTGCATTAAAATCAATTTTCTTAGGGAAAATCGCAAAAGAGCCTTTTAGGGCAATTTTTGGACTTGAAGTTATATATACTGGGCGTTGGACTTGAGAAGGCACGGAGTTTTCATTATTGATTAAATTTGTCTTCTACTCTTGAGCTTTGAGTAAGGGTTTGACAGTGCAACCATTGAAGAACGTAGTTCTTCTGTGTGTTCATCATTTGAGCCAGTGAGATACCTGGTGAATTTGATATTCAGTGGAAGTTTCAGCCAGAGACTTCATTGTGCTTCAGTAGAGTGTTTCTTATTATTACTAGTCATAGTATTGCTTGTGAAGAAGAGGGCAGCGAAATCTCCATTTCCAGACAGTGGCTATAGCTGATTCAACTTCAGGTTTGCGTCATCTTGGCATTTGGCGCTACAGGCTGATTTGGGCGATTTCCTTCAATAAATACCTAGGTTTTTATGAATGTAATTTCCAGAATTGTTTATGGACTGAAATTAAAGGAGTTTGTAGCTATAATATCATGACTTATTAAATAAAATAAAATTGCAGCGTTAGTAGTTATTTCAGTATTGTATTTCCAGCATTGCATCTATTTGCTTTTGTTCAAAAACCCTTGCGAAAACTTCAAAAACATCATAAAACACAAACAAATACAGAGCGGCAACAAGAGCCTGAAAGGGGTTCTTACAGTGGTATCAGAGCTAAATCCTGCCATCCTGAGGGTTTAGTTATTACATGCAACCAGAGGAGGTTGGTCCACACAGGTACTATACACGCAGGAGAGCCTTACTTGAAGGCGAATAGGTTTTGGAACCACAGTCGGTCACCATGGGTGACAGGCGTGAGGGTAGCCCACCCCGGGTAAATAGAAATAATGAAGATCAGGAAACAAGAGAATTTTTTAGAGTCGTGACTACAGGGCAGCAACAGATGGCTCAGACGTTACAGGCACTTACTGCCATGATGGAGCGTATAACTACACTGGCTAGGCAGAATCGTGAACAGGAAGATAATCAGAGTGAAGTTGGTCCTCCTAGAGCACGAAGAACCCGTTCTAGGACAACAGACAGGCCTACTCGCCCTACCTTTGTTAGAAATGAGCCAGATGTAGAACAGGTAGAAGAAGTTGGTGAGGAGATGTTTGCAGATAACCTTATGGCCGCAAATGATGAATGGGAACTTTTAGCGCCACAAGTTCGGGAAAGGATGACCTTTGACAGGTTTGTGAATCAGAGGAGAGAACATTATCGCTCTGTGAGACAGGAGAGGAGACCTCGACAAAACAATGAACTGAAACATGCTACAGGCAAGCTCACGTTGTCTACATTTGATGGTAGTGGGAGATCAACAGCGCAAGCTTGGATCCACAAGCTTGACACATTTTTAGCCCTAAGGCCTATGACGGAGATAGAGGCAATAAAATATGCCACATTACATCTGGAGGGAGTAGCGCATGACTGGTGGTATCACGGATTGAT
>MU224820.1:2454397-2470173 GCA_018584345.1 Thuja plicata
GATTCACCCCCCCCCCCCTCTCAATTATCTCTTGGGACTATTCCTAACAGGTAAGACTTCAGTACTCACATCCTCTAGTATCTCCTTACTGTTCTCATTCACATCTGTCAGTGGTCCTTTGTATTTGACCAGATCAGCCACATTGAACATTGGTGAAATGCTTAAATCTTCAGGAAGCTCTACCTTGTAGGCATTCTGTCCATACTTGGCTATTACCTTACATGGTCCTACTCTCTTCATTTGCAGCTTCGTTGGCATTCCTTTCTGCAACCTAGACTTATTTAGGTGGACCATAACATAATCTCCCACTGCAAAATGTACATCTTTCCTAGACATATCCACCTTAGCTTTCAACTTATGAGTAGCCTCTACGATGGTCTTCTTCACTTGCTCCTGTATCTCCTTCATGGTTTGAGAAAAATCCTCTGCATGGCCACTCCTATGCTCCATAGCTCCTAGATCTCTGAGCTCACATACACCCCTTGGGTGCATTCCATACACTCTCAAAAGGACTTCTCCCTGTTGTCCTATTCACACTGTCATTGTATGCATACTCAGCTTGTGGAAGGATCAAGTCCCAAGTCTGACCATACTCCTTGGTTAGGCACCTAACACTCTATTGATCACTTCAGTTTGACCATTTGTTTGTGGATGGTAAGCTGATCCAAAAGACAAATTAGTTCCCAATCTGCTCCATAGAGTCTTCCAAAAATGACTCATGAACTTAACATCTCTGTCAGATACTATACTTATGGGTAGCCCATGTATCCTCACAATCTCCTTGAAAAAGAGATGAGCAATGTAACTAGCATCATGGGTGGTCTTGCAAGGAATGAAATAGCTCATTTTACTAAATCTATCTACCACCACATAAACACTATCCAATCCTGTCTTGGTCTTAGGAAGACCCACAACAAAATCCATGCTAATGCACTCCCATGGTCTATTGGGAATGGGTAAAGGTTTATACAAACCTGCATTACTAGCTCCCCCTTTGGCTTTCATACAAACCACACACTATTCCACATACCTTCTAACATCTCTTGGCAACTTGGGCCAATAATAGAACCTTTGTACCAACTCCATTGTTTTGTTGATACCAAAATGTCCACTTAAGCTATCATTGTGCTTCTCCTAAATGAGATTTTCTCTCATTGAGCCTTTGGGAACACATAACTGATTCCCTTTGAACAAAAGTCCACTTTGTAAAGTATATTTTGAGAATTGACTGTGGAAATGATTCATAAAATCATAACATACCTTATATGCTTCAGAGAAGTCTTCATCATCTTCATAGAGGTCCTTGAAAATCTCTATCCCAATGTTTTGAAATTGTACTTCTTGTACTATCAGCATCCTTCTACTCAGTGCATCTGCCACCTTGTTCAATTGTCCCTTCTTGTGCTTGATAGTAAATGTAAAGGCTTGGAGATATTTCATCCACTTTAAAGGCCTATTACTCAACTTCTCTTGGGTGTTTATGTAGCTAAGTGCCTGGTTATCTGTAAACACCACAAACTCCTTAGGTAGGAGATAGTGTCTCCACTTTCTAAGAGACTGCACTAGAGCATATAACTCCAAATCATAAGCAAAGCACTTCTTCTTTGCTTCATTGAGCTTTTCACTAAAGAAAGCTATAGGCCTGCCTTCCTGGCTTAGTACTCCTACTGCAATTCCACTGGCATCACACTCCAATGTAAATAGCTTATCAAAGCTAGGTAACAAAAGGATGGGTTGGGTAGCCACTTGTTGCTTCAATTTCTCAAAGGCATTCCTTGCTTCAAGAGTCCATCTGAACTTGGTTTTTAACCCCCCTTTAATAGTGTCTAGCACTGGTGCACAAATTCCACTGAAGTTTCTTATAAACTTTCTATAAAACTGAGCTAACCCATGAAAGCTCCTTACCTCTGTCCTTGTGGTTGGTGTAGGCCAATTTAGAATAGCTTCCACCTTGCTTGGGTCCATCTTCAATGACCCTTGGGTACTACAAACCCAAAATACATAAGCTCTTGCTTGAAGAACTCACACTTCTCTAGATTAATGGATAACTTCTACTCCTGCAACCTCTTTAGTACCATCTCCACATGCTCCAAGTGTTCCTCTACTGTCTTACTGAAGATGAGTATATCATCTAGATACACTGCCACAAATCTTCCAGTGTAATCCTTAAGCACCTCATTCATGAGCCTCATGAATGTGCTAGGGGCATTTGAGAGGCCAAACGGCATAACTCTCCACTCATACAACCCATCAATGGTTTTAAAAGTTGTCGTCCATTCATCCCCATCTTTTATTCTAATCTGGTGGTACCCACTTTTGAGATCCAACTTAGTGAAGTACTTTGCCCCTCCAAGACAATCCATCAAATCCTCAATTCTAGGAATAGGGAATCTGTATCTAATTGTAATCCTATTGATAGCCCTAGAGTCAGTACAAAGTCTCCACTTATCACCTTTCTTGGAAGCTAAGACCACAGGTACGGCACATGGACTGATGCTCTTCTTGATTAGTCCTTGGTCTAATAGCTCCTGCACTTGTTTAGCCACTTCTTGGTTCTGCTCTGGTGTGAGCTTGTAGGCTGCCTTGTTAGGTAATGAAGCCCCTGGTATGAAATCTATCTGATGACTGATAGTTCTTTTAGGAGGTAATGTTGTTGGTGTTCCATCACTGATAATGTCCTTAAACTTGCCAAGTAACCTTTGGACTTCTTCTGGCATAGGTGTTTGAGTAACCTTTTCTTCTTCCTTGGGTGTCACAACTATAGCATACCCTTCACCTCCTTGGTGGAGTGTGTTAAGGAACTCCTTTCCACTACTCAATAAGACACTAGGGGTCTTTGACTGTGTCTCCTCCTCCTCCAATAGGGACTGTATCTTAAATGTCCTACCATCCTTCTTGAATGAGATGGTGTTCTCTTTCCCATCATAGATGGCTCCTCTGTCATATTGCCATGGTCTGCCCAATAGAAGATGGCATGCATCCATAGGCAACACGTCACAAATCAACTTGTCTTTGTATCCTCCAATGGAGAATTCCACCCACGTCTGCTCATTCACAAGGACACTTTGCCCTTTATTCAACCATGTCACGTTGTATGGATTAGTATGGGGTATCTTCTCCAACTTAAGCTTCTTTACTGCTTCATCTGATATGATGTTATCAGTGGACCCTGAATCCACTATAACTTTACATACTTTTCCAAGTATTTTGCATCTTACTCTGAATAAGGCTCTTCTTCGTTTTGGCTCCTCCTTGACTAGTTGTCTGATTAGAACCCTTCTAAACATCAAGTTCTCCCCCATTTCTGACTCAATATGACTAATCTCTGGTGACTTGACACTCAATGTGTCTTCTTGAGCATATTCTATTCTCTTCTCTGTGTTAGAAGAAGATGCTTTCTCAGGGCACCTATAAGCAAGATTACCCATCTGTCCACAATTATAGCATTTCATACTAGCAAAGTAGGAATTACCTTTACCTACTCCTCTTCCTCTGTTAGAACCCCCTTGAGTTCCTCTACCTCTTCCATGGCCTCCTCTAGGAGTGGTTTCATTGCCATGTTCTGCAAGTTTAGACTCTCCTTTGCTTCTTTGATCAATCCCTCTACCTTGGTATCCTCCTCTATGTCCTCTTTGATCTCTTCCCCTTCCTCTATTCTTGGAAGTCTGATCTTGCTTTCTCCTACTCTTTTCTTCAATCTTTATGGCCAATTGGTAACATTGGTGCACTGTTTTGGGACTGAGAAGAGTCATCTCTTCTTGTATACTCCATTTCAAACCATTAAGGTATCTAGCCACCTTAAGGCTTTCATCCTCAGAGACATTTGATCTCATGCATAGCTTCTGAAATTCCTCAGTGTAGGAATTGACATCAAGATCCTTCTATCTTAAGCTCTACCTCTTCTTGTGTAATTGGATTTCATAATCATCCAGCATGTATCCTTCCTTCACTTTGACAACCATTCCTTTCCAAGTTGAAATTGGTTTCTTGCCCTCTTTTTCTCTCTCTGTCTGAATGAACTTCCACCATGTCAATGCGGAGCCTCTAAGTCTTGACTTTGCCACCTTGACATCTGAGCTTCTATGACTCCATCACATTCAAAGTGATTTTCCATGCCTTCAATCCAGTCCATGACTTGATCTACCTCCTTTTTCCACTGAATAATGGTATTCCTTCCAATGCCTTCCCACTCATAGCCTTCAATGCCTTCAAAAAAGGCTCTTCTTGCAATACAGGGTCAAGTTCAGGGGTCTTGTCTTCCTCTGCAACCTCTTTACCCTTAGGTTCTTTCCCTTCTAATTTGTCACCGACTTCCTCAGTCTTTGTCTGCACTTCACTCAGTGCTTGTTCAAGTTGAGCTATTCTTTCCCTTAATAGCTTATTGTCTACTTACTGATCATCGACCTTCTTAGCCAATTCCACATTAGTCACCATGATTGTGGACCCACTAGACTCACAATCTAACATGCACTAACAATCCCAAATCTTTTGGGGCTCTGATACCAATCTGATAGGGAGGTTGGATGAATCACTCACTGATTCATGCTACTAGTCTTCTTGAAAGACTTTTAGGGTGTCTACACCACACCACTTGGCACCTATAGGATTTTTGCTTGCTTAGGATCCCCTGGTCTCTCTAGCCAATCCAACTATCATGAAAGTTACTCTATCAAGTATAAACTTGATGCATTCTTGCTTCACTAGCCATTAGCCCTTAAACCACCTTAAAGGCTCCTAACCTCCAAATTATTGAAATGGTCTTGCAGAGGTGTGGAGGTCTCTTTAGAGACTTCAATCAAACCAACTAGGGTTGTTAGGAGTTCCACCTAGTTCCACTAACAAGTCAATTTCACCAAACTTCACAATTAGGCCTAAAAGGCTACTAGCCTAATTAGGTCTCCTTCTCTGAGAAATCAGGGATTTGCTCCCAATCCTTCCAAAGAAACCCTCAATCTTTTCTTGGGAATCTTGGTTCATATGCCTTACCCTTAAGGATTTTTCACCTAATTAATGCCACACAGAATCAAGTAAGCATCTACCCTACAACATGCACGAGTTACAGTGCCAAATCTAATCCATTAAAGCACTACTATAATCCAAAACTTGAAAATTACACACAAAATCACAAGTTCTTTGCTTTCAAAAACTCAGTCCGTACAATGGGCATCCAACCTTGCTACAAGGTCAAGGCATGTCTTAAATAGGGTGGTCAAGCAGTTATTTTCCCCTTAGGGATCTTCTTGGTCGAGTTGTCCAAACTTGACAATATTGTCCGAGCAACATTTCAAAAGTTGCAAAGTTGCAAAATTCAACTTTTGTCAATTTCTTGCGAAACTACTAAAATGAGTTTCAATGCTCATCAAATCTTCCCAAAAACTATAATTATGACCAAAACATGATTCTAACCCAAATTTGACCCTAGTGACCTCATGATGACATTATCACCACACTTGTGCCAATTAGAAGGCTTTACAACTTCTTAGCCCTAATTGCACTTTGCAAAAGTCCTAAGACTTGATTTATTTAAACCCTATTGCACCTACTCTGTGGTCAACATGACCTTAATCTTAACACAACAAAAATGCCATAAGGCACTCACACAACTTAAACGAAATAGATTGCCCTAGACAACCTATGGGTGCTCCTGCACCACTTCATTCAGAGGCAAATTTCCTAAAGGAAATCCTCCTCACCTCAACTTTGACATTAAGACTTGATCCTTAGGAAATTTCTTCATTCTAAATCCCAACCTAGGAACTCTTGACTTGACCCATCCATCTCTAAGAACTAGGACACTAAGAAACCCGAAAAAGGTTGCCAAGCTAAGGACAAATAAGCTAAACGCTAAGCTACAGAGAAAAAAGGAGGGGGCTCTCCATTTCTAATGAGACGTGTGTGTTTACAACACAAGTTGCATGAGTGGTGGTATCATGGTTTAGTGACACAATGAAATGGTGTGATAGTTTCTTCTGATTAGTTTTGTTCTACATTGATAGAACGGTATGATCGTAAGGATTTAGAGGCACACTCCAGAGCATTGGCTTAGTTGAGACAAATTGGGTCACTTGATGCATACAATATAGAGTTTCAAATGTTGTCAGTTATGGTTTCTGATGTGACCGAGAAGAGATTGATTTCTTGGTTTATAGAGGGTTTGTCAGAACCTCTCAAGGGTTGGGTCATAGCTTTTCATCCACCATCCTTGTAGGATGCTATTAAGCGTGCAAGGAATGTGAAGCTATCTACACCACAGGCTAGGTTTCCTAGCAAGTTTCCGCAAAGACCCTTATCTCAAAGTTTGTTGCGAAGGAAGGACAAGAAACTGGAATATACTAGATCCGTAGATGATATGTCTAGGCCAATTGGTGGAGCATTTCGTGATTAAAGGGATGAGTTGAGACCAAAGAAGCTTTTCTTTGATTGTCGTGAGCCTTGGAAAACTAGACATAAGTGTAAAAGTGGGGGCAAGGCCCATTAGATTGAGGTTTTCGAGGAAGCTGGTGATGATGAATTGGAGGAGACACAGGTTCATGATGAGTTGTATGAGAAGATGGATGAGGAGACAAGAACAAATGAGCATCAAAATGATTTGGCACAGATGGAGGGCGCAATTGCACTCTCACTACTACTACTCATTATCACGCCTTCAGAGTAAAGGGTGTTATGCAAAGATAGCAAGTTGTATTGATTGATAGTGGGGCTACCCACAACTTCATTGTTGCATCCTATGTCCAAAATCCCAACCTTTAGCTTTAGAAATGATATTTCAGACAAGTCGCATTCACTAGGAAAAGTCACGCCAATAGAAGGAAGACGCACAAGAATGAAATATATCAATAAATTGTGACCATAAGAAGTCCTTTAACTATTCGGAAACATAATCCCCAAGTTCCAAAATGATGTCTATAGCCAAGGAATCCACAATAAATATCCTCTATAATAAACCCAAACTCCTACAAATTTTGTCTCTGAAGGAGACTTCACAAAATTGATTATCATAACTGTAGGACGCTGTGAGATACCAGTAAGTTATATCTCCAACAAATTGGCTAGCACAGATAGTTGCACTACTAAAACCAGCAAACCCTTAGGGTTATCATCCTAGGACTCAACTCCAAGAAGCTATCCAAATTAAAATAAGACTAAAACCAAGTATAATACAAATTAGGCCCAAGGTGTTCTTTTATAACCATTGGAGAAGCTTCTAGACACCTTTTTGGCTATCCCTCTCTCTTAAATTAAATTTGAGCTAAGGGACATAATAAAGTGACTTTGATAAAATAAGACTTAAATTACCATTAAAGTCACTTTATAAATTAATAAAATAATATTACCGTTATGATTTACTTTTAAAGAGTAATAATAAATAATTAAAATAATTAATTACCTTAATCCTGCCTATAGACAATGGGTATTAAATAGGCTAATAAGTTATCCAGGAGCGACTACGCAGAAGGGAACATTACAGATAACTTTTCCTAAAGAGAAATTATCATGCACATGTTCTTGATCTTTTCTTGTTCTGTTGATTTCTTTCCCAAAAAGAAGATATGAAAGCTTGCCTCAGCTCTTTAAATGGCACAATGGATGAAGTTAGTAAACCCATAATAAAAATTGAATAGAGAAAGATAGAGTTGTAAATATTGTAAAATTCAAAAATGATAAACCACACAATCCTAAATTGCAAGTACACAGAGACTCATCCTACATCTGCTATCCTCTTTTGCAAGCAGCAAGACATAACAGATAAATTTAGTAAACACATAATTACCCCTCACTGAACAAAGAAAGATAGAAATGTAAAATATATTACATCCAAAATAGAAAAACTACACAATCATACTTTGCATTTGCAGAAGTGCTCATGCTACATTTACTGTGCTCTTATTTTACAAGGAACGAGATGATTACACAAAGCATGGCACATGAGAGACTCTAGAAATACTCACCTTGCATCTGCCATGCTCTTAACTTACAAGTTGCATGAAAATTGCATCAAGTTTTATAGTAATATTTTAAATGGAAAATACCATGTTGCATATCCAGAATCGCTAAAAGAACAACTAGCAATAAAATGCAGTACCTCAGACTCTGGTATGTACACAATGATCGGCTGGGAACACATCTTTGACAAAACCTATAACGAATACAACTTATCAGGAAACATAATCCAGTGCATTGAGTACATGAAAGCTGAAATTTTTAACAAAAGATAAGTTCTCATTAAAGGAATCCATAATAATAAATATATGATTCCTAATATGAGAAGTACACATGTAATTGACAATGAAGAGATAGAGCATCAAGTGATAACAATGATAAATAATTCAAGAGAGATTTAATTTTATCATTCATCGAGTAAACCACAAAAATAAACTGCACAATATATTCTGATTTCTAAACCCTTGGCATGAAATTGGTCAGATCCATGGGGTTTATTCTTCTCAGTGTTCAGGTTGATTGGATGTGACTGCTGTTGTTTGAGCTTCTGTGGTAAAAATGGTCAGTTTGCATTGAGCAACATGCTCCTTAAAGCAAGCATCTTCTTATTTCACTCAAGCAAGATCATCATCTGTAGCTATGAATAGGTGAAAATTGGTTACAAACATACAAAATTAGGCTTATTACTTCTTACATCTGCTAAATATTTTGAGAGGGAATTTACCTGTTTTCTGAGAGGATTTTCTTTTATCTCAGAGGCATTGAGCTCGTGTGAACATTGACTGTACTTACATAGGGAGACTGGTCCTTCATGGATTTGAAAGTCTGATAGCTCACTTGACTGGTAAGGGTGTCTAATTGATTGACCTTCGAATTTGACGTGGAAGCAACATGTGGAAAATTCCTTTGAAGATGAACATTTGTGACAGGTAAGGTATTTTAAAGCAAATGCAATATCACAGTCACAAGCATTTTATGGACAGGCCTGTATGACACGCTAATTTGAGTGCTATGCAGCAAAAGCACAAAACTAGATCCTCTAGCAAATGTAACTGCAATACAGAGGTACCCAAAAACACTTTTTGGTGGCATGTATTCAACCCCCTAGTTGCTAAAGATAGAGATGGTGTAAAAGCCCATAGACAATAATAAAACTGTAAACCTTCATAAACCATATATGTCAGTAGAAATCTTTTCTTCTAGATGGAGCTTCATTGTTCACATCTTACTTATGCTCATCTTCTTCCTAGTGGGTTTTTTGTTTGTGTTTCTAAAGTTAAACCCATGTTCCACAATGTTTCAGAGATAGGGACAGGGATGGTAGGCGATAGTGGGATGCATTTCCAGGACAGCAGGGGACAGGCAGTCTTTCTTTAGGGGACAATAGGGGATAGCAGTCAAAAAGGAGAAAAAAATTTAAATATAGAACTTCTCATTCATTCTTATAGGCTATTCCTCATATACATTAAAGAACCATATTAATATTTGTAATGAGGGGAAAGAGGGTAGACAAACTAGGTTGAGAATTCTCCTTTCGTGATTACATTAGAATTCAACATTGTACTCTTAGGGCTTCTATTCCTTTGTTGCTTATAAATAATAGATTGAAAGATTTGATAAATTAAGTGATTGAGATCTAGGTCTAGATGAATGATGTTGACTAATCTAGAAAGTGTAAACTTCAGAACATATAAAGAAATGAAAGGAGAATTATGTGGTGCAACTCTAACTCAAATCTGAGCCAAAATAGGATGGTCTATGTTGCCTTGGGGATTCTAGACCTGCCGAATGTGCCGAATGGGTTTTTGAACACCGAGGACTAAGTTTGGGACCCCGGGAGCCTGTATCTGCCTCCTGCCAAGATTCAATTGATTCCGGAGGACAAAGTTGCCCCAGGCGATAGTGTCCCAGGACTATGGTGCCCCATACGACAGTGTCCCAGGACTATGGTGCCCCATACGACAGTGTCCAAGGACTATGGTGCCCCAAGCGACTTAGTCCTGAATTAACCTGATGAGATTGAAAATTTGGGTCTATGACTATCTATTGAGCTGATTCATTTTTGTCGTGTCTCCCAGGACATGTAGTTAAATATAGATCTGCACACAAGAAGAGAAAAATGGTATTTGGGGCCGTATAGGGGTTTGCCTTAGTAAAACCACGACTTGGGACTCAACCCTACAACGTTGATAAAGTGAAATAGAAATCTGAATTGAAATAATTATACCTACATTTGATAATGTGATGCTCCACGGATAAGCCTTCCATGTGTTGATGTTATAACACGATTAAAACATCATGAAATCATAAATAACAATACTTGAAGATGCCTTTAAGTAATTTTCTACTCCTTCAATCAGATCCTCTTGAAGAGGAAGAATTGCTCTTGAAGTGATGTGATGATGAGATGATGAAATGAATTGAGAGAGTTTCCATATATAGGGATCTCAAAGTGAAATCACCTTTTGCTCGATTTACAAAAACAATATTTTCGCAACGGATATATTTTTGGGGAGTGTAAGACCACCAAATCATAATTCTAAAATTTTGAGAAAAATCCTCTAGACTATGTCCCTCTAAGATCGATTCAAGATCAAGGGTCGAGATTTATCCCTACAAACCCTAATTAGGGTTGCCACACTGTCAACCAATTACTTGAAGGCACCACCTTTTGGGCCAATAAGAAAATTACATCGCTTTTGATAACCAATGAGAAAATTGTACACTTGGCATGATATGATTGAAACATGTGTAACTGGAATTTCCTGATTGGTAGAAGACAACTAGGTGCCACCTCACCATCCTTATTACGTAGGCTTGATCAATCCTTTGGTGATGGGAAAATATCTCTTGATACTCAACATTACCAAGTCTTCAATTGTGATGGCATATTCCCAAATTGCTTCATCTTCTCGAATCTTCTTCATCTCTTCCCTGGAAACTTTCTCATTGTCATGACTTGAACTTGCTTGTACTTGTGAACTTGATATCTCTTTTGATTCTTCTTGAGGTGATGAAATCTTCATGCAATTGGATCCTTCAAAAGAAAACTTGGATTTCCGGAGAAAATTCAAATTGATAATAAATTTCTTCCTAATTCTTCTTCCTTCTTGTTCTTGAACTTGAAATGCACTTTGATGACCTTGATGTGAATTTCCTTCTTAATTGAAATTCTCGAGCATGAGCTTGAAGTCATTCTCTTGAAGTCTCCATCCCCTAGCTTCTTCTCCTCAAACGATTTACCTCGCCAAAACAACAAGAAAGAGAAAATGCATTAAGTTCATGGGATGATAGGCAACTTGTAATAAATCTGAAAGTTTCATTCAATGAAATCAAATTAACATCCAGCAAGATGGACTTTCTCAAAGATTTCTTCAAATTTAAGACCCAATTCCTTCATTCCCTTGCAGATTTTGAGATAAAATTAAGTTAAAATCAGGAAAATAGGTAAGTTTTCATGAGCAACATGCCCAGGTTTTGTTTTCCTCATTATCTTTCATCTCTTATTTTGAATAAAATCTGCCATTCTCGCACAGAACTGCTGTATTCAAAAGACTATCCCAGTCCAATTGATGGTCTGCTGCTCTCTATTTCACTCCAGCACTTAGACAAAGACAAATCGCTGCCAACTGCAGGTGTATTCGCTGCTATTCAAGATGGAGGAGGTAGATTTGTTTTGGTTTGAAATGAATTGAAATGCCTCCCTTATATAGGCGTTGAACAGGTGAAGGGGCACATACCCCAAGGTGCCGTCTTGTTCATAATTGGCCAATAAAATGTTTTTATTGAATTTGTTTTTCAACTCCCTCTTGGTCGACTTAGCAAGGAGATTAATGCTTTTAAAATATTTATTTTTCATTTCAAAATTGCTGCCTTTCTGTATGCCCAGCCGAGCCTTCTATGGGGGCATAATTTAGGTGTATTGGAGGAAAAATAATCCTCATGGGAGGGCGGAATCCGCCATCCACTGAGGATTATCCTTTTGTCATCTTTGAATGTCCATCACATTTCCTCAATTTGAAACTCATCATCGCCTTCTACCAACTTATTATCATGCTTAGACGCCACAAATCATACACTCAATTCAATTATCATCATGGTGGGATTTGAAGGAGCTTGAGGATTTTCCCACAAGCTGGTTGGAAATCAGAGGTCTCCGAGGATTTCTATAGAACTTCATCTCTTCATCTGATTTTCATCAACATTTGCTACTCCGCCTCCATTCATTCCCTCTCATGCAACTTAGAGATTAAAGGTAAGCCAACTAATCTAAGGCAGGTTTCAGCAGAGCTTGAGGATTTGTTCTTTCAGCTGTTCATTCTACTTCTCACCTTGTTGCTAAACCTGCCCTTTTGCTCCTCTTTCATCTTAGACTCATCCCTTCAAATCCGAATAATTCCTGGCCTCTACATGGAGCGGAGATTATGCACATTGAGAGGAGGAAGGATTCCTCATTGGTGGCCGAATCCTTCACCCTTTGAGGATAAAATCCTCATGCTTCCCAATTCTCCGCCATCATACTTCAATCTTAAAATCTGACCAGTCACCTTAGATTATTCAATGGTTCGATCACTATGTAATTTGGTGGGAAATGGCTCACATTTCAAGCCTTAGAGGCAAGGCGGAATCCAGCATGGTAAGAGGATTTTTCTTCTCCTCACTCAATTCTCCGCCAACCTACATGTTGCCTTTGAAAGAATTGAACTCGACCTTACTTCCATTCCTTTCATGTTTCATTCTTTCTTCCACGCTCATGGTGATCAAAGGCGGGGCATCTAACTCCATCCTCCTCAAGGGTGGAATTTGGAGGGGTCCAAGGATTACCACTTGCTAGGCGGAAATAAAGGGGAGTCGAAGATTTTGGACTAAGGAGAGGGCGGAAATTTCAAGGGGAAGAGGAATTTTATCCTCTTGCTAGGCAGAAATCTGAAGTGAAGGTGGATTTTATCCATGGACATGGTCGGACTCCAACCTAGTGCCAGGATTTTGAATTTGCAAGCTAACTCCCCGTACTTAGTCATTTTTCAGCTCAGGGGCGAGAGGATTTATACAAATATAACATTTAAGTATAAGCTTTCTTAAACTTTTAGTTATACTTGTATAAATATTGTCAAGATGTTTGAGATAGGTTTCAGCTTCATAGGAGTTAAAATGCAGATTCTAGATTTTGGGGGTTTTCAAAAAAATTCAGACTTAGCCAAATTTCAAGATTCAGCACACCTTCAGCATTGTTACCTCCCACAACCTTTCCTAACTTTCTAAGATCAAAAAGAAGCTGGAGCAAGGATTTTCAAAAGGCTTTGACTCATTTCATCACAAATCACTTGGTTTCAACTCCATCTCCTTGACTAGCTTAGCCCACCTTTCACTTACATCCCAGACAAACTTGACTTCCCAGCAGGCCCAAAATTGCTCAAAATCACTTCATCGACTCGAAGACTTGAAAAATGCTACCACCTAAGATCACTACTCCTACTGCCAAAGAAAGAAGAGGGGATCCCCATTTGCAATGGGGTGATGATGTGAAAACCTCACAACACTGTCATTCATTGTTACTTGTCATTCTAATGATACCATAATCAATGAATTGTTGAATTTTACACTTCAAATCATGGCATTCATCAGTTTTATGGCCACAAACTTGATGATGCGCACAAATAGAAGAATTGTATTGCTTTTGTTTACCATTTTTTTTCTTTTAATTTTTAAAGGAAGAGTAGTTAAGTTGGCTTTGAGAAGCTCAAACAGAACATTCTCTTGTTGTGAGAAATTAGAGTCATAGATGTATTGGATATTGGGGGAGGCGATGTCGTCAAAGAAGATTGGAAACCTAGACCTTCTTTGGAAACAAGATTTCTCATGAGTCTCAACGCTTTGTTACACACGTCCTAAACCATGTCCATCAAACATAGGAATTGACCTATTAGGAGGATAGGGGTCACTCTTAGGTTGAATTGGATTGAAATTTCAAGAGATCCAATCAACATCCATACATGTGTTTGAGTAAGAGGTTTGAGTCTCAAATTCAAGGACTTTTTTTTTGCTATAAACAGAGGGTGTGAAGTGTAAGGACCCCCAATCATCTTCTAAGAGAACATCTTCGTGCGAAGGGATATCTTTAGGAGAAGATGGTTTTTCTTGTTGAATTGGTGAAGGGATAGAAGAATGTAAAGGAGATTGAGAATCCTATTTTGTTTGTAAAAAATTCTGCAGTTTATAATCGGCTTCAACAGTGTACATGTAATATCCCCTTTGTTAGAACTTATAAATTGGGACAATTAACTTGCAAAGATCAATTGCAAGAGAGTTCTTTCCTCAAAGTCTCAAATAAGACTAAGGATAATAAACTATGATATCATTTCTAAATGTTTATGCTATACAATTGATAGGATATATGAGACAATATCACTGCTATCTCTGATTCAATCAATTAGATATGTGCAAGAAGATTAATCTATATATCAATATGGATTCTTGCTAAATGATATTAGCCTTCTCTGATATGACAATTGGTAAGTATGCTATTTTATTGGTAGATGTTTCTATTATAACAATATGAAGTATACTCCAAATTATGTATTCCTATTGCTATAGTAATGGATGATCTACTACTCCTGATATATGTGTATGTATATGCTGAGGTGTATGATGATATAGCTTACAACGATATATTGTTGTTTCTGATATAAGGATATGGATATACAAATATGATAGTATCGCTTAGAGTAATAAGAAGTTATTTATGATATGTCTTGACATGCTTGCAACAATAATAGATGGTAATGGTTCTGATCTGACTATATAAGCTTGCAACGATGGTAGATGATGTTGTTTCTGATTTGAATTGATGTGCTTGCAACGATGGTAGATGATGTTGTTTCTGATTCAACTTGATGTGCTTGCCACAATGGTGGTGCTCTCTGATATTGATCTTGAAATATATGCAACCAGTTCTTGACAATAGGCCAATGCTCAAATTGAGCAATCCAAATAGGATATAAATACAAAAGAGATAAGATTTGATGATCTCTGAGAGGATGGATTGATCCTCATTAAATATCTTACAAGATTGACAGGTTGCAATGTTTGAAAGCCAAAGAGACATGTCACTTATGCAACCGGTTCTTGACACTAGGCCAATGCTCAAATTGAGCGATCCAAATAGGATATAAATATATAAGAGATTAGATTTAATGATCTCTAAGGGGATGGATTCGATCCTCATTAAATATCTTACAAGATTGAAGGGTTGCATTGTTTGAATGCCAAAGAGACATGTCCCATAAGCAGATCGCATCTCTTCATTATCAATCGGTTTATACATCTACCTTGCATACTACTGATTATTCTCATCTCTTAATTGCTGCCACTCTAATTACCGTTTGTAATTACAGATTTGTATATATGGCACCACATTAGTTATTTCCTGACAATTCATGATTCATTAGTTATTTAGCTTAATCATCCTTATCGATCTTCAATTCTAACCACCTCTGTTGCAAAGATAATTACAATTCTTCGTCAATAGCTCCATATACAAACACTTAAGTGTCGTGATGGTAGGAGGCCCATGCCAATAATAATTCACCATAACTCATTTCATCGTACTTTAATGATTATGAATGACTATAATTGGCAATGATATTGTTCACATGGATCGACCCCATGATAGATAAGTCTTCCTCTTTCTTGTGTCGCTTCCTTACCAATAGATTCTTATGTGGGCAATTGTACGACTTTTTTCATCCCCTTGTAATGTTTGATATTAATATTTTAAATCAGCCATTTTCCCATAAATGTATCACAGTTACAAAATGATATTGAAATAGTAACTA
>MU224820.1:2470223-2491447 GCA_018584345.1 Thuja plicata
TCTTATGTGGGCAATTGTACGACTTTTTTCATCCCCTTGTAATGTTTGATATTAATATTTTAAATCAGCCATTTTCCCATAAATGTATCACAGTTACAAAATGATATTGAAATAGTAACTATATCACTGATATCCCCCATCTTCATTAGCTATTAACGATACTCAATGTCTTGTATTCTTTCCTTAATCGAACCATCAAAGAGGCCATATGATTATTCCGCATAACCATAACCCATGGGAGCATTACATGCAACTTCAGCTGGAGAGGTTTCCTAGTGCATTTTGTCACATCAATGATGCTTTTGTATGTAACAAAATCATAAGGATTACAGGAGATGTTGGGTATCACATGTCCCTGGCAACAATGTGTCTAGTCGAGTCCCATGTGCTAGGTTTTGCAGTTCCGCACCCATGTATATATCAGAGTGTTTGGATTTCTCGGGAGACCCTACCTCCCCCCGCAACATTGCAGCGACAGAGTAATTTTGTTGGAATTTTGTAGACAGATGTTGGAGACACGCTCTAATGACGGCGAAGCACAAATCAGGAGTCGTATTTCCCTTCTCCTATGGAGATTACAAATGTTCCCTCGCCACTACCAAGGAGGCAGATCACGAGCTAACGAACCTGAGCTTAGAAAGGTTTGATCTAACATGACCGTATTAAGATCCCCGAGGGCAGACAAAGAGAGCGCTCCCCAAAGCATACAATGGCCATGTACCTCACCTCGAGGATTCTTGTGTCGACTGCCAAGATGATTTTGATTTACGTCGGCGCCAGCACCACAAAATGACAACACAACAGATGATAGCTCTCGGCTTACAGAAGTTCTCCCGGGGATTTTAGGACACCGAGGACATCCTTGGTCCCATTTTTTACCAAAACAAGATAGGAGATAAGCTTCTCCCAAGAATCAAGTGGGACGAGCAGGAGACATTCGACGTCAGAGAGGTCACCCAAGAAGCAATCGAAAGAAGTCATTCAGGTTTTGATCTCCAATGTGCCCGAGGAGCCCATGTCTAGAAGCAAAAGGGAAAAAGTGCCAAACCTTCTCAGCAATATGAGAGGCGAGATAAGAGTAAGAAGGATACCTCATCTGGGAAGCCGGATCCCTTGAATAATGCCCCAATAGAGGTAGTTTTGGAGAAGTTTGGAGAATAGATTCATCAATCACGGAAGCTTGCTTCTGTCGCAGAACAAGGAGTCACCTTTGGACTCGGTGCGAAACTCCTTCCGCACGACCCTCCCAAGTAGCAACGAGCTCATATGTTCTTGGCTTGAATTTGCCTCCAATAAATGTAGATTTGGAGGACACTATTCCGGACGAGGACGTTCCATTGCAGCATCCCAGAGGGAAGAAAAGGAAATAGAACAAATAGGCAAGTACCACCACCACTCCGAACCTAACCGGCGAGGCCAATTTTGAAGATGCACAGGTACCGCATGTAGAAGTGCTCGACAGAGATCCCGTGCTCGAGCAGGTCCAAGATTTCCCGGACCCTGATAATACCGTCCCAGAAAATCCTGATAGCCTCAATGATGTGTTGACACTGAAGGATCAGGAGCTCCTCTTCAAATTAGTTGAAGAAGATGGAAGGAAACATAAACAGGAAGAGGAGTGGATAATAAAAGAACAGGAGGCGAAGGCGGAGGAAGAGCGGCTCCGCAGAATTGAAGAAAAAAAGTGTGCATAAGAAGAGGCAACAAAGAAACATGAAGCCGTTGAGCGCGCTCGCCAAGAGGAAGCTCGCCTCAAGGCAAAAGAAGAGGCCCAAAAACAAAAAGAGGCTAAAGAAGAAAAGCGAGGTAAGGAAGAAGAACAAAAGAAAGCCGCCAGGTAGCTAAGTTCCAAGAACAAGAAAATATTCAGCGAAAGGCCATGGAAGCTGTCGAGAAGAGAAAGAAAGAGGATGCCCAAAAGAAAGAAGAAGAAAAGAAAAGGGCAGAGGTGCAAACCAAAGCACAAGGGGAAACCGGACCTTCGGGAGTAACCATACCCCCATCATCCAACGCTCCCCAAGGTAACCCATTGCCTAATCCTCAGTCAAGCTCGCAACCAGATCTGCTGCAAAACCCATTGCCAACCAACAGCCAGATCCGAAGGGGAATCAACAGCAAGATACCCAGCAAGGGAATGAACCACCACAGGAGGAAGAAGCAGCAATAAATCCCAAGAACTGTTCTCCCAAAGAAAACACAGCGGGACGGCGAAGTGTCCAATGTTCGAGACACTCTGGATGCCGAAGTTAATGTTTTGAATATGCCAGAGTGGCTCACAGAAACTCACAAGAGAAAACATTTAGAGAAGCTAGTCGTCGCGCTCTCGCTGCAAGAAATAATGGTTGGGCTTATGGCCCCACAGTTAAAGAAAGTTAAGAAGGCGCGTTCTATTTTTGCAACAAAGACAAACGCCAAAGGAGAGACAATGGTCGTCGTTGTTGTGCCACCCAAAATAAAGATGAGTCTGAGATCACTCCCAAGGACTATCACGTGCACGAGATTAACCTCGGCAAGCGAAATAAATAAAGCGAGCTCGGAAACCTCAATGAGGCCATCGATGCAAATCAAAACCAAATCATTCAAAAACACAAAGATTTGCAAGTTGGAGGTTGGATAACCCGTCAGGGTCATTACATGCTGATGAAGAAGTTATCAATGAGATTTTATCTTGAGTCGCTGATATCCTCCAAGTGGAAGAAGGTTGCGGATACTAACATGGAACACCTAGACATGAGGATAATGAAGCGAAGGATGTTTGGAACAAATGACCACTTACCTTCAAACATTGCAATTAACATAATGAGAAGTGGCATTTCCCATGCAGCTGAATTCCCATTAGCCATTTAGTGCAACGAGCTCTTGGTGGAGTGTGCAAGACATTATGATCCAGAATCAAGAGCTATTAAATTCAAAGGAAGGGTGTTGGCATTCCTAGGAGAAGAGCCAGTGAGAGAGACCTTTGGGATCCCATATTACCCAAGGATGCAGATAAGGACTAGGGGAGAGGCACAGGCATTGTTTGAGAAGAGACCTGAAGCTTGCATGGACATCATCAATAAGAGTTGGATTAGCAAACCAAGGAAGCATCATTCCAAGTTACCCAAGAGGCTTGTAAGTGAGGACTTCAAGGATGAGTATAGTGATATGATTTTCATGCTGAACAAGATCATGCGAAGACCCCGAGGAGCTAAGGTCGAGAGTTGGATGTTTGACTTCATAGAGGAAGTGTTAGCAAGAACAGTGATGATCAATTGGGCCAAGATGATCAGTGATAACTTAGACACCCAATTAAGGAACTTGGAAAAAACAAGAACATTTTATATGAATTCCTACGTGATCTATCTGTTGGCAAGAAACATTGAGTATCCAGGTCTTATATGCAAGGGCATGGTAGGAAATGATAAGGGACAATTCAAGGAGTTTATCCAGGGAGGCCATGACATTGATTGAGAAGTATGGATATTGGTACATTCACTTATCTAAGGATCCAGGGATTCTATTCAGAACCTTACAAACTCCCAAAGTATCCTACTAATAAGATGGTGTTGCTTGAGGTAGTAAGAAAGTTGTCAGAGTTTGATTATATGCAAAAAGAGAAACATAGACAAGGTGTGCCTTCCTTTATCACATTGGGGAAAATGCTTGAGACATGTCCTTCACCACAAGCAGCAGAGACAGTTAATATGGAGTTACAATTCTATCAGCTCAAATCCTATAAGGCAAGGAAAGAGTTTAATCCATTCCAGAAAATTCATACTTATAGGGGAAAGAGATACAGGCATAAGGTAGGCATTGAGGACTATTGGGCAAATCTAGTTGATGAATATGCTATAAGGAGAAAGATGTGGTCCAGGATGTCAGTTGATTTCATGAGGAAGTGTAGCAGTTTCCCTATTCTTGATCAATTCAAGGATGATGGAAATCATATCCACCCCCATTATGAGCATGAAAAAGGCAAGCCAATCCAGCCACCTAATTGGTCACAGATCGATGACTTACAAAATTGAGCATCTTGATGAGGGAGGTGGTGGATAGATCAAGAAAATGGATTGACAAGAAGATAAACAAGTTGAGGAAAAAAGGTGTTACTTTCACATATGGAAGGTGTAATGTCCCCTTTATGAATAGGATTTAATAATAAATAAAATAAAAGCAAATAAATAAATTACAAGAGACGAAATTGTAAAAAATATGATCCCTTTCTAAAATAAGATTTAATAATAAATAATAATATTATTAAAATATAAATAAAATATAAATTAGAATATAAAAGAAATAAATTAAAATATAATTGAAATATAAAAGAATTATATAGAAAATCTAAGTTAAAATATAAAAGATTTAAATTAATATATAATTAAGTTTAATGAATGGTCAAAAGGCATGAAATGAAAAGATGTGACTCCCTAAAATATGAGATATAAAAGGGAGAAAAAAAATTCATTTGGAAGGGGAGAGAAAAAAGAAGAAAAGAATATACATTAAGAATGAATGAGATATAAAAGGGAGAAAAAAAATTCATTTGGAAGGGGAGGGAAAAAAGAAGAAAAGAATATACATTAAGAGTGAGTGACGTATAAAGAAAGATTAATTAATTGTTGACAAAAGTATGTGTCTCTTCCCAATAAGTTGTAACCATTAAATCCCACTAATATTTAATAAGGATTGAAATCATTCCCAAAGGAAGAAATAGGAGAAGAATATATATATATTTGGATACTCTTCATGGGAGGAATGAGAAGGGAACAAGAGATGATAATATTATAACTAGCATACCTATATTTTATAAATAAAATTTATGTAGAAAACGCAGAGAGATATCTTTGTAGGTTAAAAAAATAGAGTTTTTGCTGTAGGTAAAACTCTTTGATGTGTCTATTTGACAGTATTTTTTTTTAAATAACATGAAAATTTAAATTAAAGAGTTATATTTTAATAATCAGTATTATTGATCATGTATTCTTTGATTATAATTTTGATTAAAAACAATTTTTTTAATTATATATTAAATTCTTTGTAATATTATAATCTAATATATAGAATCAAAATGATCAGTACCTATATTGCCAAATTATTACAAGTATTTGATTTTTTAATTAAAATTTTAAAATTGAATTGAATTGAAGTGGTTTTGTTGAAAATAAGTAAAACTACTTTTGATTGGTTCTTACTTATTTTCAACAAAACCAAAAGTAGTTTGACTTAGCTAACCATTTATGCTTTTTCAAAAACAAAAGGTCAACCATTTATCCAAGAGAGGTAACTCTCAAACAAAATTTATATCATATTATCAAAATTGTATATCAATTTCACAAGTTTATATCTACAATATACATGAAATACAAAGGATCCAATATTTTTTTATGATACAAGGGCTCCATTGCTCAAAAATTTGGATGTGCTATAAATATTTCTTTAATCAATAGTTAAACAAATCACAAATTGATATAGAAGGAAAACTTGCTTCCCATAAGAGAAACTCATTTATAAATATACAAATACCAAACACCGTTGTATTTATAAACATGTTTTCAATTTATTTAACATAAATGAAAAAGAACACAGATCCTTGAAACTTTGCCTCTATCAATACATAAATTCTTCAAAATTGATAACTTCAAAATATAACTCATTAAATTGTATTATAGCAAGATTTCATTATAGTGGTGCAAAAACATGTGGAATTCATCGGTGATGAGAATGCAATTTTCACCCTCATTGTATTCCTCATCATAACGCACGTATTTCATAAATTCATGGAACCCAATTTCTTTCCCCCACGTCTCATGAATTTCCCTTGTATAATCTTCAATTTGTAGGATTTGAAGATCTTTGACACCTCCAACATTTAAGCTTGCAGTATCAATTTCATTGACCATTTTTCTACAACACTCTAAAATGACTCTTCCCAATTTATCCAAATAGGTTTCAACATTCCATTTGATTGTATAGAGTCAACTAGAAGTAGTGGGCTTCCGATAGTAATTTCTGATTCACTTTGTTCAACATCCATATTCAATTATTTTTTGATAATTATAAAATTATGAAAAAAAGGTTAGTATCCTAGAATAATGAGAATCAAGTTATGCATTAACAAGAAGAAAATAACATTACAAAATAAAAATAGATTTATTAATAGACGATACATATCATATGGAAACTCTTGTTGTAAAGTGGACGGGGATACTGAACGTACAGTAGGTCCCAAAGGAGGAATATGCATATTTAAAAACGTGAGTGCTTTGAAGATATTGAAGAGCTTGGTTGTTAGATGTTGGCCCAAGTGGGCACTACATGCTTCTTGGGCATGCATGAAAACTAGCTCAAAATTATTAATGACAGCCATTTGTAGAGCATTGTAAACACAAAAAGATGCATCACATTCTGTTAGCATGTCATGGGAGAATAGACCCCCCACAAGAGCATCACCCTTAGTTGAATCATATCCAGCAATAGCTTCATTGTAACCAGATGATGGAAGAAAATAATCTTTAATATATGCACGTGCTAACTTCTCCACAAATTCTAAATTGTGGACTAAGTCCATGCAATTTGACAAAAAGCATGATACTACATCAGAATAGTAGATTTTGCTAGAAGCTTTGTTCAAAAAATGTTCACCTAATATGACTTGGAAGGATAGTTCAGCACATGGACACTGAATAGAGAAAATGTGTGCTAGTGTTGGTGAATCAATTGGCCCTAGAATTGGGCAGTCCCATTTTGGCCATGGAATGCAGATACGTTTATTTATTGTCACCTTGTACATTTTGAAAGGGTGTATAGATCAATATATATACAAGAAAAATCCAAGCAATATGAAATTAAGAAAATGTAGTATGCATGTTTCGATCTATGTATAGAAATAGAAAAGTAGACATTCACGCAAAATAAAGATGAAAAACAACAGTATATGGAAGTTAATAGTTATAATGGAAATTGAAGCATCAATGCATTTGGCGGTATTGCCCTCCAAATTTTGACAATATGACATGCAACATTTAGTATGATTGAAACCCTGGGAAGGCAGGGGCGGGAGGAATCATTAGAAACTCGCATGGCAAAGGAATTGCAGCTATTTCTGCACCCCTGGGATCACAGACCAACCACTATGCTGAGGCTAGTGCGGCACATCACACTCTCAAGCTTGCCAAGGAAATGGGTATCAAGAAATTATGGGTGGAAGGAGACTCAAAAAATATAATTGACTGTCTTAATGAAAAGACCGGAGCTTCCTGGACTATAGAGAATAGAATAAAGGATTGTATTCAAATTTTGAAGTCCTTTGATAAGATCTACGTTGCACATGAATACCGTGAAGCAAACCAGGTGGCAGACAGGCTGGCAAACTTGGGTGTCACGTATGAAGAAGTTAAACATTGGAAGGATGGGAAACATTTACCACCGGAGATTGCCAACATTATGGAAAGTGATCGGGTTCCGGGCAGACTCGGAAGTATTAACAACTAATTATGACAGAAGCAAAAAGGCTAATAATGGAGAGTAAAGACAGAGGCAAAAAGAATCCCCGCGGGATGTGCAAGTACGAAAGCTGTGATGGGAAAGTCAGTTTAATGCCCCATCGGCACACTTGGCGGCATTTAAGCAATTATTGCATTTATGAGGCTAAAGGAAGGCTCTCGAAACCCCAAACAAACATCATACTACAAATGGACTTCACAAGAAACAGAGGAAACAAAAAAGTTGCAGACATGGTAGGAGAGAGACACAGGAGAGAGCCGGAGAGAGAGACCGAGAAATGGCGTCGGAGATCAAAGGTGTGGGAAATTCTGAGAAACAGGGAAGTAACCACATATATCGAACGCCTTCATGGGTGGAAGCCATCCGTTACAAAGATGATGGTTAACAGCTGGAAGGAGGGCAAGGTGAAAATAGATGGGGTTACTTTCATGGTGACTGAGGAAATTGTTTCAGCGGTAACAGGCATTCCTATTATAGGAAAGAAATTCTATAGGGATAGGAAAATCTCTAGTAAAGCTCTGACAGAGTTCGTCAAAAATGAAGCCGAAAAACGTGCTATGGTCAAGAAAGGCACTTTTTATCACCCGAGCTCTATCAAACCTCTGTGGCGTTTTGTGTTGCGGGCAATAATCAAATATCTCACTCTGGACACCAGATTTGACCGCATCAGCACCCACCATTTTGTTCTCCTCAACCATTTCAGGTATGGGGCTAAGGTTTCCCTCCCTTTCTACCTTTATTCGTCTAGTAATGAAAACATAAATGATCATAAGGAGAAACAGTTAAATAATCCGGCCTTCCATGAGGGCTTACTTCTTTTGATTTATGAGTATTTCAAATCCCGTACTCGGGGTAAGGAAATTCAAGACAAGGAGGAAGGGATTTCTGAGGGGGATTCAGAGGAGGAATACGTCCCCTCTGATACAGAGGATAGCAGAGACATGCACTCTGATACAGAGGAGGAACATTCTAGTCAAAAGAAGACTATAAAACAAAGAGCTAAAAAAGAAATTTTAAAACAGCACATTGAAGTCTCTTCGGACAGGGAATATAATGAGGAAGAGGAAGGCATACATAAAGGGCATACTGTCTAAACTCCTGAAGTGACAAAACAACATCTTTGATATGCCAATATAGTTCTAGTGAAGTGTATCAATTCTTCGCCTTAATTGCAAATTCCACTCATACCTCTTCTCTTCAACATATTTGAACCAAAAGACACTTCACAATTACAAATGATTACACATTTATATACATTACATCAATTTATCTCAACTAGGTTGGTCATGGACCTAATTAAAAAATATTAATTCAATTCAGCTCAATACACAATGCGATCCATTGATTGTCGGCTAAGACATATCAATGACTCATAACAACATCATTGAACATGCTCTAAATCTATAAATTACACCACAATCCATCACAACATGCTACAACATTTGAAAAGAAAATCTAAAAATTAAATAAAATACTACAAAATAGTATGAAATATTACGAAAAACTACAAAATACTAATCCCAAAACTGATAAAAACTTGTGCAAATGCCTTACCTTCAAATCATTTTGCTTAAGAACCCTTTTGTGTTGAAATCCCTGTTGTGGCAATATGTAGCTACTGAAAATCTTCTAGCTAAATTTGTTTGCAAAACAAAAACGAAATGGTGAGAGATCTATTTTATAATGTGATGGTGACTCCTCATCTTCTGTAAACGATGCCTCATTGCATTCCCGGGTTTGAAAATTAAAATTAAAAAAAATGCCCGAACGACATTTGAAAGTCGTGGGTTTATAAAAAAAAGCCCATACGCTGTGGGTGTTGAAGAATTTTTAAAAAAATTAATAGTGGGGGGGGCACGAGGCCACAACCCCCTGTCCCTCCCCTGTAATGCATGCTTGTATGGGCTGGCTGCGAGCCGCAGTCTGTACTGCGGACCTTGCAAGGTACATTGCAGACCGCAGTACATCTGCAGATCCCTGCAGCCAACATGGGGAACCCCACTACTCACGGGACCCAACGGGACTCCCGTTGGCATGGGGAAATCCCCGCCAGCGTGGATCCCATGAGAGGTCTCGTCAGGTGGGTTCCAGGGGTAACCCATGTGGCATTCACTTTGTTTTTTTTTAAATGCTTTTTAACCTCCGTGCCAAGTGGCTCATGGAGTTAACTTTGGGCTTTTTTGGCCTTTTTTTATAATTTTTTAAGTGCCAAGTGGGGCACATGGGGGTTTAAATATTTGTTATTTTTTTTAGAATGTCATTTGGCAATTCTTATGTAACTGTCCCCAAATCTTTTTTCTTTACACGGAATATGCCAAGCATATGCTCTGTGTTGTGGCTGTATAAACGCCTCTCAGCATAATAAATATATTTATGGTAAATATATATATTATGGAGGTGGTTAATAATATATATTAGGAGATATATATATATTAAGTAAATAATAATACTTAAAATTATATATTATATATTTGAATCATATATAGCCTTATAGGGAGTATATAATTGGATTATATAACTCGAAGATTTAATATATTTGGAATATGAGAATTAAATTATATATAATATAAATAATAAATATCTAAATCTGATACTCGGATTATAGATAATAGAAATCTTATTCCCATCTCTTACTAAGGCTTACATAAGATAGGGAGTTTGTGGAAGGGAAAGGCAGAGTAATTTCGGTCACTTGACGGGTAGTTCCCAACATTGGGGTTAAGCCTTGAGGGACCCTACTTGTAGATTGTTTCACGCGCCCTTGGCACAGTAAGTCTTCCACCTTACAGTGTTGTTAGTAAGAAGGGATTCATACAATCTATATGAGGAGATTGTTCAAATGGCAAATCCAAGATGCTTAGTGAATTACTTGTTAGTTTGCATTTTGTTACATCTATACTTATATTTGGGCTATAAAAGATATTAACATATACTAAGTCAATTCCTAAATCACTCTCTAAATACAACTAAGGGGATAGGGAGTTTGTGAAGGGAAAGGCAGAGTAATTTCAGTCACATGATGGGTAGTTCCCAACATTGAGGTTAAGCCTTGAGGGAGCCCGCTTGTAGACTGTTTCACGCACCCTTTTCATAGTAATTCTACCATCCTTCTTAAGTCTAGTGATTAGGGGTGAAGTAAGAAATTAGGACTTAAGTATGTATTATGAATCAAGGATTGTATTTTAATGCATTGGGAAGTGGCATTATCCTAGTACGGAATGTTACAAGTTTCCATCCCCAAATGCAATCCAAACCCTAATTGGAAATTTTAGAGCAAATTAAGGTCGGTCCTAGTTGGGGACATTACAGAAGGATACAGAATGAGGAGTCTTCCTCAAAAGGAGATGAAAGGATCATCAACACTTTAGGACTGCATAATGAGGATGAAGGACAAACCTCAAGGAAAAGGGACAACGTGGTCGAGGCATCGCAAGCAACAAGTGAGAGAACTAATAGTAAGGAGCTCAGAAGTAAACGACACAGGTCTACCACATCTACTTCCACTACCAGTTCTTCATCGATAGGGGAAGTAGAGATGCACGATAAGGAGTAGAGTTCAGAACAAGGTGGAGATACAAAAATTCTACCTCAAAAGGATCAAGGAGCAGCTTCATCGACGCAGTCAATACAACAGGGGACAGAGATATTGCCAACATCTCCTACTATGCGGTTGGTAGTTGATTTGGGAGATAATATGAGACAGCCTAGTCTCAACACACAGGAGGTTGATGATGAGATCATTTCAGCATTGAAAGGACTTAATGAGGATGAGAAGCTAGATGATGGCATGGATTTGTCCACAGTTCCTGACTGGTCGAGGGAGAGCATGAAGAAAAAGAGAAGAGTAGAGAAAGTACTCCCAGTGGATGACATTGACAAATTCCTGAATAGGATTAGCAAGGTGAAGGAACCGAAACAGGCAAAGAAAATCCATAAAATTACTAGAGATGCATCAGGATCTCGCACTTTGCATATGGCTGTCCCAGTTGGTGACAAGACTATAGATGTGATCACTCCAAATGACTACCACATCACCTCATTCGACATTGGGAAAACCACTGAGAAATAGGAATTGAGGGAATTGAGGAATACTACAGCTTCAATTGAGGAAAGAATGGATATGGAAAAAAAGAAAGAAGCGCTAGGACTGAAGAATATGATGTTGAAGGAGTACATAAACAAGCACATGAATCCATCAGGACATGTGTGAAGAGTCGAAGACCCCTAGCCCTTTGCAAACTGTTATACTCTAATTGCTGATGGAAACTATTGAAGTTTGGTTTGGTTTTCTGAGTTTTTCAAAAAAATTGTGTTTTTGACATAAAAAGCAATGCAAATATGAGCATAGAAAATGAATGAGGAAAGCAACAGCAACAAAAACCTCATATATATTTATACCTTATTCATTTGAAATCTTCTAATACACATGCATACCCAGAAATGAATTACTTATGTCTTTAATCCTTCGGCTGGTAAAAAAGTAGCCATAAGATGACTTGATTCCTCAAAAGTATGAAAAAGGCAGCTCCTTCACATCGAATGTAACGTCTTGAATTAATTAAGGTGTTAAAATGTGTGATTTAAAATAAGAACATGACATGCTTTTTATAGCTGTGTGAAGGTATAGAATTAATTGAGTGTAATTACTTCAGTCATTTATATAATTTCCTGAGCCGTTTCAATTCTGGCAATTATTATGGTATCGAGTATGATGGATATATGTGAACGTTTTGAACAGAGCAGATGATTGAAAATGATAGACTCTAGTAATGTCAATTTCATGCGTTGAGCATGCAATAATATTTGATGTGAGTGTTGTCTTGGTGAAAATAGAGCAGAGTTTTTTTATTTCTTGTAGCATTTTTTTTATGCAAATGAAGCTCTTGAGCTGAGCATATAGGAGTGGAGTCTGAAAAAGTAGACATTTGTATTTACTGCATTAATTATTCTGAGAAATTATTGGCAGGAAGGCATGGATATGGAAAGGTATCAAATGGTTTTTAAGGTGTAGCGTTATTTACTCAATCATTGCTGGGATCAAAGAAGGTGTGTAGCTGGGCAGTGTCATTGTTTATGCAGTGCAGCATTAATTTATTTTGAGATGTACTGGGTGTTTTGAATGGATGTACGTAGAATCGTTTTTTAAAAAGGTGGAGTGCTATTGAAAAACAGAAAAGATAATCTTCTACAGTTGGTGATATGCAAAGATGATAGTGTACTTCAGATTTGATTGAAATAAAATTTGATATTGCTGAAGGGTGATGGATGTAATGTATTATTGTGGAACAATGTTACTGAACTGATGGTTCAAAGAGAACTAGTTAAGAACTGCTTCAGGTTTCAGCATATTTTTAAGTGGGTGCTCAAACTGAGGTTGGTGCCTTAGCTGGTCAGAGTTGGTGCTTCAAGGAGAGTTGGTGCTCTCTTTTGTAATCTAGGCTGGTGCCCATTTTGTTAATGAAAGCTAATGCGTGCCGTAGATTTTTACCTGAAAGCGTTTTCAACGAGAAATTTGGTGTTTGCATCTTGATGGTTGCTCTCTTTATGGTTTATGTGGTTTCATGCATTTAAAATTTTAAAAGTTCTGAAATACTGATTCAACCCCATCCCCCTCAGTATTTCCTGTGTGCTCTTCAGTCCCTACCAAAAGTTTTCAATAAACTTGCAAATCTCTCAATGTTGGCTCATTGACATGTTGTCAAACAGTGTGGGAGGACATTGAACATTCAATATTTTTAAGTTTCATAATGAAGAAAAGTTGCACCTAATATTGATGATCACGGGCATATTCACGAACAGATGTCATTTATTGAGCCCTTCATTGACATTTTATCAAACAGTTGAAGAGACAGCTGAGTCGTGTAGATTTCAACAATGTATAATTCAAATGCACCCAAGATAGGAAAACTTGATACTGCACAATGTTATAATTCTTTCCAATCAATCACCAAGAAAGTTTTCAACATTAGAATGTTAAAGCAAGATGAGATACAATGATAGGCACTGCTGTCACAATCAGAAAACTGAAACAACAAACTCAGATCTTGTTGAAAGTAACATATTGCTGTCATAAGTTTTCATTGCAATAGACCTGGAAATATCACAAATCTGACATTGTATTGCTCAGTTGGTGACCAATATTGTTATGTCTTCAAGGCCGTGGTATCTTGCACAACTCTAACACACATTCCTTTAGTTGAACAACTATAGATCATACAAAAGAAAAGCCCTGTCCAATACTGAAATATGTATGCTGCTAATTCTAAGCTGAGTATGCACTATAAATCCCTTTTAACATCTACAACTACTGCATTCAACCTTGCAAGAAAATGGAATATCTTGCATGTGGAGCAGCAGATTTCTAAAGAACGAAACACTCTTCAAACATGAAGAAACTCATCCCAAACAATCCTCATGTACCCACACCACCCCCCCCCTTGCTTGGTGTAAATCCCAAGCCAAACTCTATGCAATTTTTTCACTTCTCCTCAATATTAAAATGAGGGGCTTTTTGTCAAACAGTTCAAATGCATTCTTATTTGGAGAGTTTCAGTCTGAAATATATTTGTGAAAGTTCATTGATTGTTTTCGAACACAATGCCATAAATATTCATGAAATTCAAGCTGACATATACACAGTTTATGAAACAGAAATATCAAACAGTTGTACTTGTACCATTCCAAGGGACTGACAATTAAATTTAATATGACAGTTTGCATGATGCCTTGTGTGTCCTGTTTAATGGTTTATGTTGCATGATGCCTTAAAATAATTAACTGCCAGATCAAGTAGCATCAGCTAAGAAATGAAAAGAATGCCAAGGGTAGAAACATATTTACCAGTAATTCAGGTTCACCTCCCCAAAAGTTTGAATGCTGAATTCTCTGACAATATCTGGCACATTGAAAATATGATCAAATGCAATTCCAAATCTTAAATTCAAGAAACAAAATATCTGAGTCTATAAAATGGATAAAAGCATTTTAGGCAAGGAAACATGCAGCAGGGAACAACACAGCATGCCTTTGAAATTACCGCTTCAAAGATTCTTCAACTGTTATTGCAATAAGCGCTTCTTCATATGCACGCTGTTCTTTATCACTTCGACATAGGGAATCCTTTACAGCCATTCGCAATTCATCTAGATTATTATAATTAAGGAGAGAATTTGTTAGCAAAAGGCCTCGTAAAATCTCTTCTTTTTCAATTCACAGATTCAGTATCTCCTTAGGTGTCACAGTCTTACTTTGTAAGATCATACAACTATAACATGAATACCCCATACATTACCATTACTAATATATTATTCGCTTGGGTCATCAACCACATGCATACTTCTCTAGATTGTAGCTGCTAAAGCTATGACTGCCTTCTGAGCAATATAAATTTTTGCAAAGGATTTGTTTTTTAACCAAATCAGAGTGCAAGCCAGAATTTAGATGGTGTACTCATAAAATTGACCTCTTCCAAATGCAGATAATTACTCATACCAGTGTACAACATGAAATCATTGTCCAATGTTTTAAGAGGAATCCCTGTGGCAATCAATACAATTTTTTATATTCGATGCTGTTATTACTCAAGGGAATGAAAACCTGAGATATTCCACACAATACAAGATTATATTTGAAAGCTAAAAGCCCATTATACTGACCTGTCTAGAACTGACAGAGAAACTATAATAGGAATAAAGTCAGAAGGAAAACCACTATGACCATGATTACTTGGAGATACAGACTGGTACAAGTACAGGAAATGGAGATGGGTAATGCATGCCATTTTTCGAAAAAGGACACTTGGAGATGGAAATCATTAAAAACTAATTAAGTATCGAAATTTAAAAAGAATATAAACACAAATTACAAGTTTAAAATATTAATGGTGCTCAAAAATTAAAAATTAACATTTTAAAATACAGAAGTTAATGTTAATGTCAACAAAACAAAAACTAAATATATTGATATTTGATAATCATCATTACATATACAGATTAATTTTAAACCATAATCACCTAGAGATGGCTGATAGGAATTGGGACAAGAATACCATAATTTATAAACCAAAGTAATTAATGTGATAAATCTAAGAAAATTATGGGACATAGAGAAATGCAAAGAAACTCCATCTAAAGTCTCCCAACATTTGGAGACATCTACATCTGTGTCTCCGAGACGATATGAATAAACACATTTCCCGTGTGGATGATGAGCACCAAAGACTACAAGTCTTTAGACAACAACGAAAAAAACCAACATAATTTATAATTGTTCCACAAAGTTTCAAAATGGGGAAACAAGTGGACACTGACAAGTTTCAAGAACTAATAGTGGTTTAATTCACACCTTTCAACGGGGCCCAAAATGGAACAGCGTGTAAAATAAAGTTTAAACTACTCTTCAAATTAATTGGGGACACTCCCTTTGAACTGGAATTTTTATGATTTTTCAAGTACGCAAAATAAATAAACTGAATTTAAACCTATATTTTCCTTCCTCAGTCTATAGTGCAAAGCAAATTCAACATATTCACACTACATAAAGTTTTTGTCATTTGATATCAATCTATCTACTGCAGAAAGTAAACTGTCACAATTAAAAAGACATTTACAATTTTCAATTAACTGTAGAAATTGAAAACCATAAATTGAACAAAGTAAGATTCATTGAACATAAAGATGTAAACATAATTTATGAATCAAATACGAAAGATTGTGTACAAAGCCACAATACTTCTTTCAATAACTTTAACAATACAAGACTACTTAAAATTATTGAAAACACCCAACTACAGTTAAAAGAACAATAATTTGGTAAATAGCAATTTCTGGGATAAGCAGGCCTGAAAAACACAATTGCAATACTAAGTGCAAAGACACACATTTATATTGCTTACAAGGAATTGCATGAGAATAAATAAAAGAATTTAATTGCTGCTTCTATCCTAGGAATAACTTTACATGAATGCAAGCTTTATTATGCATTAATCCTAATCAATAAAAAATAAATATAAAACATGCAATGCATCAGCTAAATTGATAATTAAATTTATTACAAAACAAATAAAAGGTTTAAAAATAATTACATAAAAGGAAATTTTAAAATAGATTTGGCCTAAAAATAGGAATCTCTAAAATGGATCTTCTTTGAATAGCCAGCTAAACTAAAAATAAAATAGCTAAAACAAGCCGCGCATGAAATTTTCTACGAACTTTTAAGGATTGATCTACCCTAACTTCCCTTGGTATTAATATTAAATATAGGTGCGCAACTTGAATTTGAAGAATAAAATCAGCTTCGAAAATCAATTTATTTAAGTCTTCTAAGTCCTCCTCCACCTTCAAGAAGTGAACCGCAATTGCATCATAATATACAGTTTGTCTAATTGCTAGTCCTCATCAAATTTTTCCCTTATTAACTACAAAAGTTTATCTTCAACTTGATCCATGTCCTAGACAATTCCTTTGCCGTTATTGCATTTACATGGAGTTTGCACAACAAATCCATAAACAAATCTCTCAAGCTGAAATAATTTTCTCTTTTTCTTTGTAAGATTTGGCTATGAAGATAGACACCCAAGATCTAGAGGCTTAATGGAATGCGCAATACAAGAGAGAAATACTATGACAAGAATAAATTGGATTCTCCTCAAGCATGCAATAGAATTGATCAATTGGAAGACTGAATTAACTAAATTCACTTAATTAAAACCCCTAGGAGTGCATAAGATTATGACAAGTGACGTAATCTTATGACATGAGACAATAAAGTGATAACTTATCACCCATATAAGGTGAAAAAGTGAAAGTGTCACATGTCCACTAAAGGTGGATCACCATGCAAAAGTGGAAAAATGATTAAGTGATAAGACCACCAAAGGTGGAAGTCCCACTTAAGATGGAAAAGTGATAATGTGATAACATGCCGAATGTGGGAATATTCTTATGTGGTCCCTAAGTAAACTTAAGTACATGTGTTTAGAACCTAGGAGAATAACTTACTATTTGCAACAATTAAACAAACCAACACCCCCCCCTGTTAAGTGCAACTTAGGGAGAATGTATGCACACAATGCAAGATTGGTCTTGTTGCTAGGCCATGTTAGGTACCCATGTACAAATGTAATCCAATCTCTCGCAAATGTAGAAAGGGAGAAAACACAGTGGAGCAAAACTCCTCCGCAAAAGGGAGATGAAAATACAAAATGCTCTCAATGATGAATGAGAGACACAAAACTCCATGTGAGGGAAAAGTCCCCCCATAAGAGAGAAGAAGAGAGACCATGAAGCCCCCTATAATGTAGAATATCCTGCAAAGATAGTCCAATGATCTCGGACAACATTGTGACAAACCCAAGTACCACTATCGATGAAAAACTGATGATGAATATCTCACTGCAATATGATAGAGATCAGGCATGGAGACACTTGTATGAGTATCGACTGGATACTCAAACTAAATGCAATCTTGACTGCAAACATGTACCGAGTCTCACAAGATAGTTCCTAACGTACTAAATACAGGAGAATTACATCCAGTGAAGCCTCAATGACAAAATAAATGGAAGATATGGCACTTTATTTTAGTGCATTTACAACATGGTTCATACTAGAGATTACAACATGACATGACAATGATGCAAATCTGGCAACATTAAGATGATGCCACCAAAAAATTGCCCTGTAGAAGACTGTTGATGATGCCCTCTAATTGGAATGGTGTAAGGAAAAAGAGAACAACTAGCCCACCTCTAATTGTTAGTTGGAGGATGCCACATTACAAGTTTGAATAGGTGGAAAAAAATTCCAAAATTTGCATATTTATTGACAATTTGTTTTTTATAACTTAATTAAAGTTTAAATAAAAAAATTAGCAAAAAAAATAATAATAAACTTTATTAAACTTTTAATAAAGAAAATTTGAATTTTTTTATATTTGACAGAAAAACTTTATTAAAAATATAAACAAAGAAAAATTGTTTCTTTGATTTTTTTTCAATATAAAATGAAAAATATTTTTTTTTATTTTTTATCCGAAAAATGCAGCAAAAAAATTGATTCTTTTTTTTCTTAAATTCGTCTGTACCATACTTGCAAAAATGGCTGAGCGGTGAAATTTTACTCAGCTCTGGGTGACAGTGTCCGATTTGGGCAAATGAACAAATGATTTTGGTTGGGGCCTTCTATACACAATGGCAAGGTAGGTTTTGGCCCAAAATGCTCAGAAATTGCAGATTGCTACTAGGTCTTGTCTCCACATGCAAGCTTCAACCAGCTGTAGATTTGACCTCCAACATCTAATTTGGATGAACAAAAGGCAATTTTGACTGAAAACAACCTTCTAGATCCAATGGTGGCCTTAGATCTGACCCAACAAGCTCCAATTTTGACCTGAAATAAAAAGCCAGGAATCCAAAACTCCAAAATTGCTCCATAGATTTGACCTCCGACATCTAATTTGGATGAACAAAAGGCAATTTTGACTGAAAACAACCTTCTAGATCCAATGGTGGCCTTAGATCTAACCCAACAAGCTCCAATTTTGACCTGAAATAAAAAGCCAGGAATCCAAAACTCCATAATTGCTCCAAAGATCTCTTAAAAGACCATCTAATGGCACTCAACAAGCTCTAATACCATGTAAGATTTGGTTATGAAGGTAGAGACCCAAGATCTAGAGGTCTAATGGAAAGCACAATAGTAAGAGAGAAATAATATGATAAGATTAAATTGTATTCTCATCAAGAATGCAATAGAATTGATCCTGGATACTAATTAATTGAATTCACTTCACTGAATATTACAAAGGAGACCCCTTGGTTAAATAGACCAAGGTGAGAACATAGAAGTGCATAAGATTATGACAAGTGTCGTAATCTTATGACATGAGACAGAGTAATAATTTATCACCCACATAAGGTGGAAAAGTGAGTCCGCTAAAGGCGGATCACCCTCCAAAAGTGATAAAGTGATAAGTCCACCAAAGGTGGAAAAGTTATAATGTGATAACACAACCGAATGCGGGAATATTCCTATATGGTCCCTAAGTAAATTTAAGTAAATATGTATTTAGAACCTAGGAGAATAACTTACTAGGTGCAACAATTAAAGACACCAACATGCTCAACGAGAATAGATGAGCCTTATTTGAAATCTTCACAAGAATAAGTATTGACCCCTCCATGTAAACACCTTGTCATTTTCATCCTTATTCGATTTAGTGCTTCTACCTATTTCAAATTTTCAGCAATCATCTCATATGATGGGAGTGTTCCTCTCATGCATTTTTCAATATCATCAATCCCCTAAATAACCTTTTCACATTTGTTATCAATTGGTACAATTTCTCCAACACCATGGTACCCTGATGACAAGTTTCTCAAGACACTTCTCTAAATGTTTCCCATATGTGACTAGTCAATCTAGTCATTTTTTCTCTTTGGGAGAATCTAGAACCTTGGGCACTAAAATTGTAGGCTCCAAAGTGGATTGTAGAAGATAAGAAATATATTCCCTAAGATACTTAATCTTAGCCTTCAAAGTTGCTTTTCCTTCACCACCTTTGATCACCCTTTCCTTTATGTTGCTCATGATGACTTCCAACATATTGGTATCACTGTGCCAAGTACTTGGCCCCAAATTGTCTTCATAATCTAAAAGCCAGCAAGCTCTAGAACTTGAATAGACTTATCTTTAGGAGAGACGGTCATTTCAAAATAATCAAACTTCCCTTTGAATCATGGTCATCCTAGATTGGTGCTTAGGTTTCTTCACAACTGATTCACCTTGGAAATCAAATCAATAATTTCAAAATAATCAAACTTCCCTTTGAATCATGGTCATCCTAGATTGGTGCTTGGGTTTCTTCACAACTGATTCACCTTGCAAATCAGATCAGACAATCCAATCAGAAAAAAAATTGGACCGCAAGAAAAATCTAAAGAAATGATTGGTTATAAAGTTATTATAGTTCTGAATATCAAGTACTATAGTATCCCTACTATGGGCAGGGACTAATGAGGTAAAAAAGAGACCACCTTACCTTTGGTCCTAATAAGACAAGTAAATGCTTCTGGAGGCCTAACAGGAACAATAAGGAAGGCACACCACATGCAACAACCCAAGAGGCATAGGAAATAAAATCTAAAGATTGGGAAAATAAGTGTTTGGGCTTGCCCTCCTATCCACAAGGGGATTCAAGAGAGTATTTAAGCCTCAGTTCAAAGTGTACTTATGCAAGCCTCTTTCTCTAAGGGTTGCATCAATGTCAGACTACTATAGTATATTGATATGGATGAGTTATTATTTCCATACTCCGCCATAGGAATGAGAGCTCTTCAAGACTACAAGAGAATGGTCCATGTACATGATGTAAGATGCTAATAGTGAATATTAGCCCTTAATTCCAACTAGTTTGCTTCTATCCAAAGGATCTACATGGTGATTGTTTGAAATGTCAATAAAACTATAAAAACACAATATTTGCCGAAGATTTTAGAAATGGTTTTAAGTAATATGGATAGTGGTAGAAGTCGAACATTAACAAATTTACAAAATAATATTGCTTTTGTATACAACATTTTATTCAATACATATTTAAGGGATTTTTTCTAAGTTGCCGGATTCGTGCATATGACCCCGGGTCCGGTCCGGGTCCGGATTCTCCACCCGGTCCGTGTTGGATCCGGGCAGGGTCCGGATTTGGACCTGTGGGTCCAGATGGATCCGCAGCCCGCGGATCCAGAC
>MU224820.1:2507243-2518873 GCA_018584345.1 Thuja plicata
CTGTTGCAAGGGGAACTGTATGTGTTACAGTTCAGTTCTACTTGAAGCCACTTGCGGTAAGAAGGGAGCCTCCCCTATTGCTGAGAGGAGAGAGTAATCTCACACACTGCTGCCTAAAATACACATTCTGCAAGTTGTAGTCTTAGTGACTTGCAAAATATTTAGCCAACAAGCAGATGCTAGGTATTCACTTTGACATAATGGGAGATTTTTTCTCTATGGAGATACATGTAATATTGGTACAAGAACCAATAAAAAAGCCAAATGGGAAGCTTTCATGACAAGGATTATTCTAGGTTACAAGAACCATTAATAGCTAGAAATTGAAGGTAACTCTCTAGTGCTGATAAAGGCTTTGTTCAAAGGTAAGAGTCCTAATTGGGCAAAACAAGAGCTTATATTGAACAAGCAATGGCATAGATAATAGTTTGTAGACTCAGTGAATCAACATGTACTTGCCAAAATATTGCAGCCATGAGTTCTTTGCGAGTTTAACTCGGTAATTTTTTGCGCTGAGTTTTTGACAATAATAAACAAAAATTTTGGCAGCTCCAACAGGGTAAATCCACTCTATGCTCAAACTGTAAGAACCACTGCTAAGTCTGACCTGAATTTCTGTTTGAGATTTCGTCAAACAGTTGGCATGCTAACTATCTGAAATCTGATTTATGAGTTTTGAATTTGTGTTTGAAATTTGTTTTCAATGCCAAATCATAGATAAAATTATATAAATTATAAACAATAACATGGGAAACAAATGATGAACACGCCATAAATTTATGATTTCTCCTTGAATAACAATGGAATATACAATGATATCAGATCTGATATGGGTCTAATATTACTACAACAAGAAACAAGTTCCTTCAAATATGAGGGTTCTAATGAATCAAAATGATTACACACATACTCGGATGCATAAACAAAAGCCCATTATCAAGTGGAAAGCACGGCTGCCTTAAATAGTGACCAAATATGAAGTGGCTGACTGGTATAGGCAGCAAATGACTCCTGAAATTCTGATATATAAAGCTGACCTCCAAACCCTAGCTAAACAATGCCAAACACTACCAAAATATGTTGAATCCTTCTTCAAAATTGCAACAATCACCAAAATGGGGTTTTGAAACCCTAGCTCCACCACCATAAAATTATTTCAGTCTGTAAACCCTTGTCAAAATACCATGAAAATGATGCCAAACAAATGCTGTAGCTGTGCATTGATCAAAACTGCAATTATCTTCAATTCTTGTCAAACCCTCCAAAGAGATTTCTAGTTGAAACCTCCAGAAATCTGATAATGAGCACAAGGGTGAATTCTAGATGAATCTGCACCTGAGATGGATTTGGGTTTCCGACCAAACCACCAAGAAACTCCAAGGGTTTTTGTCCTCGGATTTTCTATATTGAAAGCCAAGCTCCCAAACTTTTTAGAAAAAAAAATAAAATAAACCAAGTATATCAAATGACTTCCTCAAATCTCCTTTTATAATCCTCTCATGAAGTTTTCAGAATCCTTATTTACATTTCCCACTTTTAATATTTTAATATTTAACTTGAATATGGGAAATAATAGTAAAGTGACCCCCTCATATAATTTCTTCATTTATATAAAACCACTTTAGTATCCTTATACCTCCATATGTTGGCATCCTATTTGGCATAATAATCAAATACTTTATGACATTTATATATTAAATGCACATTTGACACCTTATATCCCTTTTAATCATAAAGATATTTAATTTAACTAATTAAATTAAATCATTAAACTCCATTAAATGCCAAATATCAAACCAACAACTGATCCTGTCAACTTTTCAGATATAATTGTGGTGTTCTTTGACCATCTAGATGACATACCATAAATAGTAAGTATAGACCCAAACATCCAAGTGAATTACTAAAAATAGTAAGGGTGTATAAACAGAGCTTGAAATACCTCTGGAAGGTTAACCACAAATAAGTTGATGCCTAAAATGGAGAGAATTGAAATAAACACCCAAAGGGTCAACTGGATAACCCCTAATTGCCCTCAAAAGCCCTCCTAATCACCACATTAGCCTACGAGGACCACTGATAATAGGCTAACCTCTTAAAATAATTGATGCTTAGGAAGGCGCAAAAATGGGGGCATTATAGTCCGCCCTTCCCAAAGATTGCTTGCCCTCAAGTAATCTACATCTGCATACCAAACCAAATGCTATTTGCACCTGTATGCCAGTTGGAATACCAAGATCCCATACCAATCTCAGAGATACTGCTCTACCAATCCGCTTTGTCACTCTAATATAACCTATGTTACCAGACCCTTCTGATATGCCTCAGATCCTGATTCTGGTACGATCTGGATCCTGATTCTGCTCGGATTCTGACAGGATTTCGGACTGAAATCCTACCAAAATCCAGGCAGAATCCAGAGGAATCCACAAGAATCTGAGCATGTGGGTGCCCAAAAATAGGCCACACATGCCAATTTTTTTATTCTTTTTTAAAACTAAAAAATCTCTAAATCCTAATTTGACCAGTAAAGCATACATTTGGTCATTTGATGGTGATTTATTCATCTCTCAAGCATTTTTCACCATTTTTGCTTTGTTCATCATGTAATGATATTTTGAGACTTTTGCAAAGTATGAATATGATATAATCATATATTGGCAATTATGGATTTATCATTTAATGAGAATCACGCTTCTAACTTCTTATTATTATCATTATATGTTTGAAGTTTGAAGTTTTGAACTAATGATGAATGAGCATTAACATGTTACATGTATGGAATCTATGAATATACATACATATATATATATTCAAAAATGTCTATATATATACCCGCGAAATCAGGATCTGGCCCAAAAGAAAATTGTCGAATCCCCGAATCCGAACCAAAATTAGGATCGGCTACTTAGGATATAATGACATCAACCACACTGTCATGCTGCAACAACAAACACAATGGCTACACCCATATGTGTCAACAACCAAACTTTATCACGGATTCTTTCAACATGATATCGTCATCTCAACATGACATTCACCATGGCTACTCCCAGAGGATGAATAACACAACAGCTAAGTCATGGAGTCTCTCACATGACATCCATCATGGCTACTCCCAGAGGATGGAACAAGTGCTTTCACCTCAAACGTCTCCCTCATAGAAAAGAATGCATTAACAAGGGCTTGCACCTCAAACTTCTCTCATAGAGAAAAATGCATTAACAAGGGCTTGCACCTCAAACTTCTCTCACAGAGAAGAATGCATTAACAAGGGCTTGCACCTCAAACTTCTTCGTCTCAGAGAAAAATGCATTACAAGGGCGTTCACCTCAAATTTCTCCCTCTCAGCAAGGGCAGCATTCACACAACTTTGATTATCACAATAAATTATAATTGGCTCCAATGTTTGACCAAACAAGGATCTTTTGCAGTCACACTGCTACACGATCTTGTTGATCCTCTACAAAGGACTTGGCACTCTCCCTCTACCACACAAGCTCCCTCTGAATCTTCAAGCACTTGCATCAACCTCCTGACCTCCTCGTTCAAGGTTGCCTGCAATGCTTGCATTAGAGGAACGGTTACAGCACACACCTCAGAAACTTCTAACATGCTAAAATCCAAGACTGTCCTCCTTGACCTTATCCCAAATCACCTTATACAAAAAGTTTGCGGAGCTACCAATGTCAAATTTGTTGTGCAATTCTGTTCTCTGTAGACTTTAGCACCTGATTTTGCAATACTGCAACTCATTTAGCTGACATATACACTTCTTCACAAAACTCCCTCTTTATCCCTGTTGCCTCAAAGATTGCAAAGAAGTTCTCTGGTATTGAACTCCCTCTAAGTGTCATCTCCTCCTCTTAGAGGAAACTAATCACCAGACAGTCTGAGTCTTCATTCTTTAGCCCGCATAACTTTATCACAGGTTGCATCAAGTTCTTCCTCCCTTGTATGCAATCTCTCATTATCTAAATAAACTCAATGCACCCTTGTTGTAGGCTCAATAATGAAGAATAACCTTTAGCAATGTTTTGTGTCTTCATATGATAGCAAGCAAATCTCCAACCATGATGGAAATGCAGACACCTTTGAAAATGAACTTTGAAATCACTCAGATCAGGTAAATCAGTCTCTGTAACTAGAAATCAGTCACTTAAAAAAAAATCTGAAATATTATTAATATGTCTGTTGTAGCAATTTCCTTGAATTCCTTATGTAGTCTCTCATCATCCTGTTGCTTCTTGATCTGTCCTGCAACCAAGAGGGATTAATAATAATTCATAGAATCAAACTATTTTGAAGAGAAGTTTACAGATCAATGCTAAAAGAATGCATGAAAAACTATACTAAAGAAGAACTACATAAAAGATTCATAAACATTATCCAAGAGTAAGAAGTGCTTATCTCTTTATGGGCATTAGCTTCCCCTTGGAACAAAAAAATAAGAAACTCAAGCTCCTACAAGATTTTACGACTTGACGAACACCTCCAATGAACACAAAAGATCTGAAACTAAAAAACTCAAAACTGCAGAAGCAGACTGTGCAACTCAAGCAGGGCAACCGAGCCTCTGAGCTTCACACAATGCCCTCAAAACTCACATATATCTAAACCAAACTGAGATATCAACGGCGTTCTCTATCAATTTCATATGTATTAGCATAAATGAATTCTTGAATCTTGTTGACTAAAGCTCCAATCATGCAACCCAACCACAGTTATAAAATCACATCTTTACTTTGATTTAAACCAGCAGCACAAAATCTGAATAAGCAATATGGACTTGGAAAAACTGTATAGAAGAACCCTTCTTAGAATGAAAACTAATGCAGATTCAACAATAAAAATGACACCTATGATTTCAGAGAAGTAAAACTTTAGAATAAGAATCCTTTTGAATTGACACCAGATTCTTTATGAGGTGAAGCAACATCAATGTTTGCAGCAGCAGCTTGATGTTTTGGTCTTGATAAACAATCTTTGGCAAAGTGACCATACTATCACATCTGAAACATTAAACTCGGTAGAGATCCTTCTTCTTCTTTGGTTTAGGAGCTGAATTAGAATCCTTATCTCTATTTCTCTTGAAATTTCCTTTTCTCCATTCACTTTCTTTCTAGATGTATGAGCAGAAAGAACATGATCTTCTTCATGGTGAGATTTCCGCCCATTTCCTCTCGCCTCCAATCTGCATTCCTTTTGAATGCAATCAGCCCTCAAGTGATCAAACTTGGGTTGCTCATCTCTTCCACTAATCCCTTGAATGAAAGATTTCCAAGAGTGAGGAAGGCCATTCATGGCCAAAATAACCAGGTCTTTGTCCTTAATTGATTCTCCAATAGCATTTAGCTAATCCTTCAATTCTGTAATCTTCATAAAGAAAGATACAACAGGTTCTCCTTTAGCCATCTTAATATGAAGGAGTTGACGTGTCAAGGCTAGAGCTCTGCTAGTTTTGTTGAATTCATACAAGCTTTGAAGACTCTCAAACATCTCTTTAGCTGAATTCAACTTGGATATAATAGGTACCAGATGATCCTTAATAGAGTCAATCAAAATCTTTCTTGCCATGATATTGTTCTTCCTCCATTACACTTTCTCACTGTCATCAGAAGGTTCAAGTACATCAGACTTCACATAGTTGAGAAGATCATTCTCTTCGAGAGCAATGAGGACTCTGAATTTCCATGAAGTAAAGTTGGATGCACCCTCTAGCCTGTCTTCAACTTTGAGTCCATTCACCATTGTAGGAGACTGGAACAAGCAACTAAAAGTAGAGCAAAGAATAATTCAAAGCTTAAAAATTCTGGTTCTGGATCATTTCCTTAGACCTGCTCTGATACCATGTTAATGTTTTTGGAACCAAAATAGCATTCAACAAAATTCTGAAACACAACATACAAGGATAGATGACACAAAATTTATCCTGGGAAAACCCTCCACTTGAGGGAAAAACCCAGCCACACCCGAAAATGATCCTTTATTGAATTCACACAATTTGAGTATAATGTTCTCAAGCTGATCAGAATATAAAATATCCAGTGATTGTTACACTTAACAATCATGCATAACATACTAGGCTTTATGTATCTCATAGATACTAAAGACTAAGAAGTGATTTACACAGAATAATCATGCCCACATCATGCATGAAATAAATTTGTCATATACACAGTATTCATTATAGAAGATATGAGAATATCCTATAGTCATAGATGATAGAAGTCACTGACATTCACAAAAAACTGCAATCTTACACAATTGTACCAGAATAATCATCACCCAGGGTATCATCAACAACTATCTCAACCATCGCATCAAAGCCTATGTCGAGGTAACATAAAGACCAACACCCGTTACACAATAATGAACCATTAGCAGTTATGATATCGTGTCGCTTCAAATCTTCACAAGACACAAAGGTCGTGCCACATACACCTGACATTAAGAAAGAAACAAGATGCCATGTCATCTGACTCCCGACTAGTCTGTATGAATACACGATAACAGAAATATATATATTTTCCACTGTATTACACAGAACAATATATTTAACAAAAACTTAACAACCCGATAATATCAACAACTAACACAGTGCTCGAACTAGTGTTATTAATGAATCATCATATGAGAGAGAAAAATCCTATTCCATACGAAGACATTACAAATTGTCTAAGGGAAGTGGTCACAAAGAACAAAGCCCGTTTTCCTCCAACAAACTGACGGCAGTTACATCATCTATCGTTTCCAATTCCAAAAGACATGAAGGCCACGCGGATACAAGGAAGACCAATCCACCAATCAGACATAAAGAATCCCGACAAGAGATGAATACATACTCAACTTTTTTCTTTGTTTCCCAGAACATACGATAATACAAAATACTTTTCCACCCGATGACGCAATCACTCCAACCATCAATAGAGAGGTCGGTGACGGTTACAGAGATGTGTTGTTTCAAAATAACAAATGTGTAGACCTTTGCAAAGAATTGGAAGAGACGGTCGCATAGATGTTGGCCACAATAATACAATAGCTCCATAACGATAATGAAGCAAGCTGGACACTAACACAAACGATCCTCCAATAACCAAACCATAAGACGAGATGCAAATTGACGGCAGATGAAACAAGCTGAATTATAACAGGTACAAATGATGTCTCCTGTCGCCTCTAAACATTAACAAAGGAGAGAGAGGAATTGGTTAAAGTGTCCAATAGCAGCTACAAAACTTCCCAGATCAAATCTATTTGGAATGAAATTCTAATAGTTATCATGCAATACATTACTCTAGATGGGCACTTCACAAGGGCTTTTGGTCATCACTTTGTCCTCCTCGATCACTTTAGACACAAGGTTAAAGTATATTTCCCATTTTTTCTATTATCTTCTTTGAATGCCAATATAAGGGAACACAGAAAGAACCCTAAGAAGAACCCAGTCCTTCATAAGGGTTTACCTTTGTTAATCCATGAGCATCTTAAATCTATGCCTTGCCCGTCAAATGTTTCTCCTATTTTTGTTTCGGATGATTATGATTTAGAAACTAGTGACTCAAAAGAGGAGTGGAAACAAAGATGGACGACTCAGATTCCGAACCACAAAAGAAGAAACGTAAGCCTAGGGCTAAAAGGAATTCCCCTGTTTCTGAGGAAGGGAAATCTAAGGGGAAAGGGGAATATGCCTCCTACTATGGAGAAAGGGAAATCTAACTCCCCTACTATGGAGAAAGGGAATTCTAAAGCGAAGAAAAATTCCCCCAGCCTTTGAGAAAGTGGTGACTTCGAAATCCCCTACTTCTTACAATTCCTACCCTGCTACAAACAGAGAAAGGAGGCCTTGTTTCCCTTTGGACATTAATGTGGACTCCCACTATTTTAAATTTGATCAGGAATATTCGGAAGATATTTTGGCGGCTTAGCCATAGCCCGTAACGGTGCTGTTGATTTCTTCAGGGTTATAAAATGGGCCTTTTATGAGATTAAGGAAATCAAAATTAAGCAAAGGGCGATTATTAGTAAATAGGATAAGGGTATCGAGATTGCTGGAAATGATAAGGGATAAAAGCAATAATCAAGAAAAAAAAGGAAATGAGTTATGGAACGATGCTGAGCAAAAGTCGCCAGTGGATTGTCTGCACAAAACGATGGACACCATAGAAAAAATTAAAAAAGGATTATGAAGGGAGAATCAATGGTTTGGAGGAGAAACTCAAGAGCATTAATGAAAATTTACTTTCCCTTGTTAAAATAAGCCGCAAAGTGATCAAGAACACTGCAGAGAGCCTTAACACTATGGTCAGCAAACTGGATAACATCAGGATAGGCTGGTGGTTGAACTGGATATTGCTAAGGAAAAAGGACAGGAAGAGGAGACTGGGCTGAGCAAAAGGACCCGAGGTAATTTGAAAAGAAAGGCGGACAAGCCTCCTCAAGACATCCAAGATTTGAAAAAGATTGCACTCAACATGACCCAACTGGAGGCCGAAGCGGCGGAAGCCTTGAAGAATCTTGTTTAAGGTTTTTTGCTCTGTTCTGTTTTTTGTCGTTTCCTTGTTTGTTTTCTGCTGTCTTGTTGCTGCTGGTTCTCTGTGTTTTATCTGTTAGGGCAGCTTTCTGGTTTGTGGGTACTCTGGTAAATGTTTATCTTTACATACTTTCTATAAAGGCTTCCGGGTCCCTTCAAAACCTGTTTGTTCCATAATCAAAAACAAACAAAAGAAACGCTTTAGTAAGAGATCAAAAAAATCACATAGGTTAAGTCTTACTGCTGACTATGCAGAGGAGAAACTGTTAGGCTCTTACCATTTGCAACAATAGGATTCTTTCTCCTACGACTAGGTGTAATCTGCAGGTGGTTGGAATTGCCTGGTCTACGAATATCGTACTTCCTAATAAGGAAGCTCTCATCAGCCGAATTTTGAACTCAAAGAGCATAACAAGTGTAGATTAGCACTGAACGTGGTGCATTAACAATAATAATCTTGGGAGAGTTTGAAGGACAAGTGGAGTGGTAGAAGGCAAAAAGGTTAGCAAAAAGCTTTTGGGGCTTGTAGAAAAAGAGTTTGGATTAATTTTGAAGGTGTTGAACACTAAAAGGAAATCTTCTTAAGAATTTTCAAATTTAGATTGTCTTCTAATATCTCAATTTCCCTTTTGCCAATATCTGTCTGCTCACATTGGCTTGCAGGAAATCACAACCGATTTCTGAATCACACGAAAAATTGTACTAGGAAGTTTACTGGGCAAAGGTAACAAACTGTAAATATGCAACGAATAAAATTCCTTACATGATATGCAAAACAATATATATGTTATTTTTAAATAATATTCAAAAACAGTATATATGTTCTATTTTAGTAATATTCAAAGGAAAAACAATTGAAACTTAGACAAAGGCATAATGTTGCTTACCAAGCTTCGAAACATACAACGACCATCTCCACGAACTTTTTGCACAGTGTAATGTTCAATTTTCTTCATGGCTGGAGATGTTCCTCGTCTGTAAGCAGCAGTAATGTTAACAGCCAGCATACTGTAGATACTGCTGTTCCAGCTATTTCACAATTCTTTGATTTTATGTCCCAGCCAAAAAACAATGTGACTCTTATACAGTGATCCAAGACTTTATATGTGTGTATGTGTTATTTATACATTGGCCTAGGGAACAAAGGAATATAAATCTGTATTCATTACGCTCAGAAAAAGTATAATTAGCTCTAGCATTTCTGACTTATCACATTTGCCGTGTTGTTTCCCAAGATTTTTCATTAGCGCATTTTTACTCGTAGGCAGAAAAATACAGAACATGACTAGACTGAAAATTTTAAGCTTAGGGTATTAAATTTCTTTTTAAGTTTCCTAAAAGACTTCATATTATTGTAAGAGACCTTCATTAACTGTATTATCTGAGCTTCCCTATCCAGCTACGACTGTAAATGCAAGGTAGTTCCTTACATTACTGCCAAGAGAGGCACCAATTATCGCTTTGTAGAAGCTTATAAAAGAAATCAACCAAGATGAGTGCTCTCCTTTTCTTATTTCCCTAAGAGTCCAAGGCCAGTGGCAGATAATCCGTATCCGCATAATTCTTTCTTAATTCTCAAAATGTTCAAACTTTAGACTCTTAAACTTTGAATTTGTGATCAGAACCAATGCTAATCTCAAAACTATAAACCCACCTACAGCTGAGAGAGAAGGGAATAGAGGTAAAGAAGCTCAACTGACCTTGGCAACTCAACTCGAGCAAAGAAGAGAGAATCTCTTAAATGTGCATTTGGACCAGCTGAAATGCAAGCGAACGGCGCAAATGCAGGAGGAAGCTGATTGGAGAAGGAATTGGCAGATACAATCTCAAATGACGCACTGCCATTTCTGATTTGTTCTACCAAACTCTCTGCTCCAAAAATTTAAAATCACTGATGTTGCTATTGCCAATTTCTGTCTTTCATTAATCACTCAAAACGAAAAGCAAAAACGAGATGATTCGTATACCTGTTATTGACTTATGCTGCTTCCCCATAGCCGCGCTGAAATCCCCGCTTCTCCAATTACAATCACCTAGTTGTCTGATGTGACAATTCAATTTTCAGCGTCTAGAGGAATAGATATTTGCAGTTTCTTTTGCAGATAACGGAGGACTTGCATTCCAAACGCTCTACAATGCACTTAAAACTTCCATTATTTAGCTTTGTTTAGAATCACGATCAAAATGATTAAAACTTCCATTATTTAGCTTTGTTTAGAATCACGATCAAAATGATTATATGCAAGTAGAATTTGCTGCAAAAATGTTGGTGGCTTTGTTAAAGAAGAGCCTATCATTTTAGGAATGATATTCATGGTGGGAAATGAAAATATGTCGTAGCACTTGTGCCTTTGGCATGTTGCACTTTTCTTGTGGCTCTTAGGCCTATTGATTGCATAGTCTCAAACTCTCATGGACGTTATTAATTTTTTTATCTATTTTTTAACATGTTTGTCTTATTATTGTAGACATTCTAAAATGGACAGACTTATAATCTTACATTAAAACACTAATTTTCATCTATTAATTAATAGTTTTTTAATCATTAATTAATCATCTATTTCTTCTAAATCCAATTCTTAAATTATTTAATCGTATTCCTAAAATTAATTAAATAATTAAGCTTATTTAATTAATTAATCTTTATTAATTAATTAAATTTAATTTTCTAAAGTTTAAATTTAAATATTTAAAATTATTAACTAATTCTTCTAATTAATTTAATGAATTTCATTCAATAATTTAATTCTAAATCAAAATGAATTCAATTATCTCATGTTTGAATACTTTAATTACAAAAATCAATTAAATATTCAAATAAATCATTTCTCAAGTTCAAAACAGTAACTCATGATCAACTTTTCAGTTAACTAAACATCCCTTCTTCTCTCCAAGTTGAAGAGGTGGAGTTTACTGGTTTCTTTTCAGTTAATTAAGGCCCGTTTGGCAGTAGGAATTGGACCGGAATTAGCATTATCTAATTCTAGATAATGCCAAATTCCATGTTTGGGTCCTTGGAAAAAAATGGAATTGGAATTCTGAAATTCTCATTTTGCCCCCAAAATGGGAATATCATCTTCCACCTAAATAGGTGGAA
>MU224820.1:2519491-2545570 GCA_018584345.1 Thuja plicata
AAGGGAGTGTGTGCGAGTTGTATATTTGAATAATCTAGCTGGATCCAACCAACTGCATTTTGTAGATAGAAAAGTGCATGATCTCAACGAATTACTTCTAAAAGGGAAAAAAAGAAATATGGAAGAAATATATACACATGTGTGTATATGTGTATACATGGATACACACTTGTATGTGTATATACACACACACATGTATGTGTGTATACACACATGTGTGTATATGTGTGTATGTGTGTATGTGTGTATATACACATATGTATACACATATACACATGTGTATATATATACACATGTGTGTATATGTGTATATACACACACATATATGTATGTATATATACACATGTGTGCATGTGTGTATATATACACACCATATTCAAAGAAATTAAAAAATAAAGAATTAAAATTCCTTATGCATCTTCTCATTCATCTTCCAGGTGAACCAAACGGGTCAGACCATATTCTGGATTTCATTTTGAGGATAAGCATCTTCTTGAATATGCAGCATCTTCCTGAATTGACCATATCCAGGATATAGTATTCCAGTACCCAAACGGACCTTAAACATCTCATCTTCTCTCCAAGATTGAAGAGGTGGAGTTTACTAGTTGCTCCTCAGTTAACTAAAACATCACCTCTTCTCTCCTAGTTGAAGAGGTGGAGTTTAGTGATTACTTCTCCAATTCCTTTTGATCTCAACCATTCATCCTCTAATCTTTGGGATCGATCTCATCCATCCAAATCATTTGCCATATTCTATATAATCAACCCTTCTAAACCATATTGAATCGAACAGCCCGATAATTGCTTGAAGATGACAAACAGAATTTGTTGGCCTCAGCCATATGGCCACAGTTTCATTTTTTTTAATTTTTCAATAAACTTTGTAATTTCACAATTGACGAAAGTTTTTCGCAATTGACGAAACTTTGTCGCAATCAAATGGTTTAATACCGCAATTGACCTATGTGTTTCGCAATCATTTTCTATAGTTTTCAGTCTTTGTTTCTGGTATTTTGTTGCAATTGACCGATCTATTTCGTAATCACCAAAAGAATTTTGCAATTGCCAGCAGATTGTCGCAATCGACAAAATATTACCGCAATTGACAGTAGTTTACCGCTATCACCTGCAGAATTCACATCTGATAGAATCATTACGCATCTGAATGAAGAATTTCGCAATTGCTCTCTTTTATCATTTTATTAATCAGATGTAACTTTTTCTCAATTTTTGTGCAAGAATGAGCAAATGATATATGGCCAAAAGGATAATCAGATGCACCTCGGGTTTTAGATCACTAAGAGCACCCATAAGAAGAACCACTAATTATCGCACACAACAAAGGGCAATCTTGGCAATCGTAGCTGAAGATCAAAGCAAATCTTTTAATAAGTATCTAGATTCTCTCAAACATTTTGCAGCCAAGTACAAGGTTACCATTAGCCTTAACGGTATTAATACTCTCGAAGTTGCTGAATATTATTCATTTTGATTGTTAGGAGGTTTTGGTAGTAATCACTTTTTGACAACTTGTGGCATGGAAACAGTTTTAACAAAGCAACCTAAAATCAACTCATTTCTCTTTTGGTGCTTAAAAAGAAAAGTGTATGCAAAACATCACAATCTCACTTTTCTAATTTGGTGCTTAAAATTGACGTGGTGGTTAACAATTGAACAAAGGCAAAAAATATTTGAATTTGGTGCATATAAAATTGGACAAGCAATCTTCATCTACTTTGGGCTTAAAATTGAACTCGCGTGCATGTATGGATGATAGATTAGTTCACACTTGAAATTTTGGCACTTAATCGATTAACCTTGTATCTTGAGTCATTGGTGCACTTGCACAATCTATTAGATTAACAACCTTTCTACTTTTTTAAAAATACCTATCTGGGGAAGCGCTTCTTCCTCAGAGGATGACCTTAAATCGACAATCCTTCTCATTGGTATATAAATAATACGGGGGCCAAAGCTCTGTTTTATATCTAGCCAAGCTTGGGCGAGGTGTGTTGATGATAGCCTGAATCAGGTGAAGTATCGCTAAGTAGCCAGCATGGTCAACTAGGCTCTTAAGTGAGTCGCACATGTACAAACCAATTGGATAGACTCCATGGACCTTACTACAACCCATTAATTAGAGACCTACATGTTTTACTTCCAATCAAGTGTCTTATTATAGTGCAAGGGGTTGCAAAATTTCCCCCCAAGATTTCCAACATATGTGTTCCAGAATATTGTGTTGATGAAAGAGATCTTCATTAGCACGACAATAATATCTGGCAAAGGCAAAAACACATGCACCTACATCATGGATCTCTGTGCCCTAGTAGTGTGACGATTGTTGTGTGAGCCAATGAACATCAAAGCATTGGGCCTATAATATTGCATCTTGAAGCCAATTGACCTAGATTAATCTGACTGTCTCTGTTTCGACCGCATGAAAATATTGCAACTTGCAAAATTTGTAGAACATACACATTGCATTCTTGGATTTTAAAACATTGTGTCTATTGTGCTTGCTTGTGTGATTAGTTTCCAAAATGCAAAACCAACATCTCAAACTGTCAAAACAAGTCAAACGTGTTTGAAGTCTAGGGTGTCAACCAAAATTTGTTCCAAAATCAAATCAATGTTCCAGAGAGATCATTTTATCAAACAAATCCCCAAACTACTATCATTTTTCAAGACTGTCGCACTTTGCTGTAATAGACGGAATTTTGCCGCAATTGATGGAATTTTACCGCAATCGAGCCTTTTATTGTCGCAATTGATCCTTTTATTGCCGTAATCGTTGAAAGTTTATCATAATTGACCTTGCATTTTGCCACAATTGACCTATCAACATGTGCATTTATTCTATCAACAAATTTGGATTCCTCTATCAGGACTCTTCATTTTTATCATTCTAAAACCTTGGAAAAGATTCCCCATTTTGTGTGAAAGGTCAGTGTACACATCTCAGGAAATAATGAAGAATCTATGTGAATCTCAAAACATCTAGGATCATCCCTCTTTGATAGTTCGACTATTGTTTACCATTGATAGTTCAAAAGTTCAGATTGAATTATCTTAATCTCATTATCTCAACTTCATCAATCTTTATCAACGACTTTGTCTCGTCTAAGGCAAGAGTCAAAATCAATATCTTACATCACCAATCTCTGAGATCAAGAGAAGTCAAAATTTGTTCCTAGAATTACCCTTGTCAAAATAGGTACTCAGACTCTCCTCGAGAGGTTATCCCTTTTTCTTTTTTTTTTATATCACTCATTTTAGTTCAAAACCTGGATAACACCATGTCTTTCACACCCTATGGAGGACCTTATACTAGGTTGAAAGCTAGAACCCAACCCGATGAATCATATATTAACCGATTTCCCCTATGGGAAAAAGAGTGAGAGGACAACCCATTCAGGAACACTGATCCTACTCTTTACATTGAGAATGTGCATTCTATTCCTCAAGGTTCCCATAGGCCAACCATATTTCAAGATGTCACAGAGGAAGAGCTTGAAGACATAGAGAAAGGCACCTATTTTGCGCAAGTAGTTGATGTTGTTGTGAAAATAAACCCTGAAAGATTTCTAACCATGTTGATCAAAAAGGGAGTCAAAGTCCCCGCTAAATTTAATGTGTCAACAATATGGCCTAAGAACCCACTAGCAGGACAAAGCACAACGTGAACCTCTAAATGGATCCTGTGATATCTCAAATTTTGTCTCTTCCATCATCAACAACCACGACATCAGCACAGACTGTGTCAACCCAAGCTAGCTTTGCCAATCAAGCTAGTATATCATCCACCCAAAACATGATAGTCTCCCAATTGAGTGCACCCCTGGTCACCATTTTATCTCAAGCATCAGCCTCATGGCCTTTTACATCAAGCACTCAAGCTGTGTCATAAATTCCACAAACGAGCAATAACCCATTTGCGACTAGATAGACACTTCAGTCTATCACTACCAGCTTTGGACTCAATACTTCACTCCCACATGGATCAATCTCTATGGGTCCGACATTCAGTCAATGTCTACCAAAGGCTACACCTTTATTCCAACAGGGATCCCAACAACAACACCAATCTTGGATCAATCGAATTCCCCAATATTAGAATCAAACACTAGGAAATCAATACCAAGCTCCAAAGAGATCATATGTACCAACCCAAGGAACACATAAGTGAAGCCTTATACCTATCATGACATAGAAATTCAATGTTAGGAACATTCCTCAGTCTCCAACAGACTTTCCGATACAGCAAGTGCAAAGTCTACAAACACAAATGATGACATGCAAAATCAAGGGCAAACCAAGTCTTACAGAGCAGAGGAATTATACCCATACCCATTTGATCACTCATTGCACATATCTTCATTTCCCACTCACTTCTTGGTGCCCAAATTTGACAAATACAGAGGCAGTACCAATCCTGTAGAGCATATCAGAGAATTATTTGCTAGTTGCAGTAAGGTTGCACATGATGAAACTTACCTAATGCGACTATTTCCACAAAGTCTAGTCGGACCAGCAATGGAATGGTTCTCACACCTACCCCATGGTATTCAATCTTGGGGAGAATTGGCTGAAACATTTATTGCTCACTTCCAACATAACATTGAAAGCAAGGTCAGCATCAAGGACCTTTGTGACATTAAGCAAAAAGATGGCAAATCCTTTGTTAAATTCTTACAAAGATGGAGGAACACTACAAACATAATAACATATGATGTGCCTGAACAAGACCTAATAGTCATGTATGTTGACAATCTGATCCCAGATATGTCATTCACAACAGAGCTGCAACTCACTCCAAATTTCAAGCAACTTGTAGAATAAGGAGTTTGATGTGAGAAAAATGTGTTCAAGAGAGTAATCCTTGCATATCCTACCCAAACAAACACGAACAAGAATGCAATAGATAAGGCCAAATGGTGGAATAAGAACAAGAATGTCACCAATGATGGTGTCATTGACGTCAAACCAGTCAACTATGCTCAACCTAAGGTTTCACTACAAGGAGCGCCCATGGAAAATCAAAAACCCATGGTGCACACTCAGTAGGAGAATACTCAAATTCAAACACCCAATGTTCAAGCAGTAGTTGTGTCCAACAACCAACCCAATGTGCAACGCTCACAAAGGTTTTAGTTTCCTAAACATGACTACACACCATTAGGAGAGACGATAGAGTCGACATTGAAAAAGATGATTCAAACCAATAATATCACTCTGCCCAAAATTAGAGAGTATGAACATGGTGTTGTGAAACACAAGTGGTGGAATGATAACGACTTTTGTGAATATCGTCGAGTAAAAGGATACAAGACACCCAACTGCTACTGATTGAAAAATTCCATACAAGATCTAATCGACCAAGGGATTATTTATGTCACAAATACTCAATCCAAGGGTACAACTGATCACACAATCTTCAATGATACATTCCATGATCATAACAAAGGGAAAGCCTCCGCATCTGGTGGACATTCTAAGAAAGTGAACTATACATATGCCAACTCTAATAGCACCATAAATTGCATTAATCCTTCAGATAGCTGAGTTTCTACGATTACTATCAGAGATCCCAATGCCAAATGTGTTGTCACAACACGACATTCTAAAGTTGTTTTGCAATGAATGCCTTCCACTTCAGCTACACCAACTAATCCTACAATAGCTTCCAATCCACAAACTAGTCTAGTGGATCAACTAAAATGCACACCTGCCCAGATCTCCATGTTCGTCCTATTGTGCATATCCTTGTATCATAAGCAAGCTCTGGATCAAGCCCTTCAAAATGCAGTTGTCCCATAGGAAATAACTCCATAGAATTTCTGAACCATGGTAAATTACATCATTGCCTAAAAGCACGCTACATTTATAGACCATGATGTACTGCCGCAAAAGCCTTTGTATAATAATCCCCTGCATCTTCTTATCCAACTTCATAAACACATAATCCAAAGAGTCCTCATCGATGGCGGTGTTGGGTTAAACATATGTACTCTGAAAGTGATAAAAACCTTAGGCTATTCCAAATCTAGCATATATTTCACCAGGAGGATAACTATCATGGCATATGACGAGGAGGAAAGATCATCAAAAGATATCCTCATGCTACTAGTCAGGATAGGCCCAGTCATAAAGAACACCCCATTTCAAATCCTAGACCTTGATTTGGGATATAATATAACATGTTACTTGGAAGGCCATGGATACGTAAATGAAAGTTGTCCCTTCAACTTATCACTAGTGCATCAAACTCCCATACCAAGTGGCAAAGATAATCATTGAAGGAAATCCTAACCCATTCCAATACCGCAACACCATAAGAAGTAGTTTAGATAATCAAGCGCCTTCAAATCGAGAAGCAAGCATTCCTTCTGCCTCTAATTTTGTTCGTAAAGACATAAAAAGAAAAGCGGAAAAGATATCAATTAAAGACAAAGGGTGTTGTGAGTATAGCTATGAGGAAACTTTTACCAGCACTAACATGCCTCAAAATCCCAGATCCTATGGCATGCCCCGAGCAACAAAAACACATGAAACTCTGGAACCAGTGTTATTCAAGTGTCCACCAACCACATTTGTCAAATGGGGAGACATAGCTGAATAAAATCCCTTTGATCTAGACATCAACACTTGGCTGTATAAAAACTATCAAGAGACACCTCAAGTAGAGATACCTTTGTCATAATATGGAGCTGGTTTCACTATGCTGCAAAAATTTGGATATGATGGTAAGATTGGTCTAGGGGCAAGACAACGAGGCTTAATGGAATAGTCTTTATCACCAACCCAAAGAAAAAAAAGAGGGTTAGGTTATGGACAAAATAGAAATAGTACAACCATCCGAGATATACCCATTAACCAGGAACAAATTGCAGAATTAAACCGGGGGAAAAATCTGGAGCATGCCCTAATCAATAGTATATTCCAATGGTTATTTCCATCGGAGTGGAACCCTCTTATCCCCAATTGAACCTTAATCAGACTATCCAAGATGAGGTGGAAAGTGATACATCTAATAAGCATTCTAGCGTGACTTATTCTCACAATTACAAGTGTTTATCCCTCCGTAATTCTGAGTCACCCATCCCTGATTATTCCCCTCAGCCCGTTAGTACCATACACCTTGATGAAATGTTTGACCAAATGACCATAGAAGATCAACCCTGTATCGATAAGCATATCGATGTCAATTCCTTAGGTGGTGCATCCATGTCCCATTCCTAGTTTGTTGGAACTATCACCGCGGTCCCATTTACCTAAGAGGAGTCATCCCCCCACGCAGACCTTTGTCTAGTCTACCCTGAACTGATAGAATGGGACCAACAAGGACAAACCTGACATATATATTTTTGAGAAAGATGAAGCCATTGCAAACTTCATGGAACATAGAGAAGGAATACCATCAGGAGACCACAAAGAAGGCTTCTCCTTTAACATGGACAGATTAGCATACTTCAGGGAGGAGGCTCCTCTTTCCAGTCGCAAAATCAAAATCAAAAGCAAAAAAGAACAATCAGTAAGTGAAAATCGAAAGGCACTTTCTGACCATAAAAATGAGAAAAAATAAAATAAAGGATGTAACTTCTAGTGAAAACCTCTCTGAGGCGCCAAAGGATGGAAAGATAGAACTCCTCCCCTTAACAGAAGAAAATTTAGCTCTACTAGTAGAAGAAATAGAGGAAGTCAATATAGGGGATGAAAAGGACCCTAAACATATCTATTTGGCTAAATCTCTTACACTAGAGGAAAGATAATGATTCATTAGTTTCTTCAAGGAAAGACAAATCAACTTCGCATGGTCTTACATAGGCATGTTAGGTTTGGATTTGGAGCTAGTGCTACATCATCTACCATTGTTACCAAATGTAAAACTTATTAAAAAAAGATTGAGAAAGATGCATATGCACATCGCTTTACTTTTCAAATAAGAATTGAATAAACTCCTAGATGCAGGATTCATAAGACCAATTCCATACACGGATTGGATATCTAATCTAGTGCTAGTAACCAAATACAATGGTCAAATCTGTATATGCACAAATTTTAGAGATTTGACCAAGGCTTGTCCCAAGGATAATTTTCCTCTACCAAACATCGACATGATAGTTGAGTACCTGACAGTAGGGCACCAAATGTTATCACTCATGGATGGTTTCTCTGGATATAACCAAATCAGGATTGCACCAAAGGACTAGCACAAGATAGCATTGACATGTGCCTGGGGAACTTACTGTTGGAACATAATGATATTTGGCCTCAAAAATGTAGGCGCAACTTATAAAAGGGCAATGACCATGATCTTTCATGATCTAATCCATAAAACAATGGAAGACTATGTCAATAACATACTAGCCAAATCAATGCTTAGGGAAAATCACCTACAAGTTTTGGGTCCAATATTTGATCAAATGCAGGAGTACAAGGTCAGACTAAATCCAAAGAAGTGTGCATTCAGAGTTACTATTGGAAAGCTCCTTGGATTCATTGTATTACATAGAAGAATTGAAGTGGTCCTAGAAAAGGTCAAGGCCATCCTTGACATGCCACCAATAACTAAACTGAGGCAACTACAAGGTCTACAAGGAAGATTGTAATCTATTAGGTGATTCATCGCCCAATTGACAGAAAAGTGTCGCCCATTCCAGCACCTACTACATAAAGATGTGATCTTTATATGGACAGAACAATGTGAGCAAGCATTTCAAACCTTCAAGGATTATCTATTGAAGTCCCCTATATTGGTGCCACCCATTCAAGGTAGTCACTCCTCTTATATATCTTAGCAACGGAATCAACACTAGGTGTTCTCTTGGCACAACACGATGACTAGGGCAAGGAAAGAGGTATTTACTACCTCAACAGAACATTGGTGGGCTACAAGCTAAATTATTCAACAATTGAAAATTCATGTCTCGCAGTTTTCTTTGCTTCCCAAAAGTTAATACATTAGATGTTGAGTCATCAAACAAAGCTCATAGCACACATTGATCCATTGAAGTACTTGTTGAGTAAAGAAACACTAACAGGTCGACTCGCCAAATGGGTCATGATCTTAAGTGAATTTGGCATAGAGTATGTGGATTGAAAGGCTATCAAAAGGTAAGTAATTGCAGACCAACTAGAAGAGGCACCATTACAAGATCATCAACCTATAGTGTCTGACTTTCCAGATGAATCCATTCTCACAGTAAAATTGACAATAGAGGTTTGGTGACTATTCTTTGATGGGTCATATACAAACCATGGTGCAAGAGCGGGGATAGTACTCATTACTCCAAATAATAATGTAGTTCCTATGTCTTTCTGACTCAACTTTCTATGCATGAACAACATAGCAGAGTATGAAGCTCTAGTCATCGGATTGAAGATAGCTATACAATGGAGGATAAAGAACCTGAGAGTCTATAGTGATTCCCAATTGGTCATCAACCAAGTAAACAATGACTACATGATAAAAGATGAGAAACTAGTCCCATATAGAGAGTTGATGGACAAGTTGCGGGATTCTTTTCATTTCATTGTATTTGAGAAGGTTCCAAGAGTTTAAAACAAATCAGCAAATGTGATGGCTACTATAGCATCCTTGATTGACATGTCAAGTAACAAAACTAGATTCCAATTTTTGGTAGAGCAATTAATGATACCGACATATCAATCTCCAATCACAGAGTCATCATGTGTCCTTATTGGTCTTAAGTCACCTTGGTACCATGATGTATATAACTACCTCCAAAATAGTACCCTACCATCTAGCCTATCAAGAAACCAAAAGAAGTTCCTCATCCACCAAACATCTAGGTACACCCTTCTCGCTAGTATTCTATATAGAACAAGTCTAGATGGAACGCTTTTACGATGTATCACTTCCACAAAATCCCAAAGAGCCTTGTATGAGGTACATGAGGGAATTTGTGGGGCCCATGCAGGTGGCAATAATTTGGTAAAGAAGATCATCAGAATGGGATATTACTGGCCCAAAGTAGAGACAAATGCTAACAAATATGTGCAAATGTGCCGACAATGTCAGATTCATAGAGATCATATCCATGCACTATCTCAAGATCTCAACCCCATCACATCACCATGGCCATTTTTTAAATGGGGATTTGACTTAGTGGGTAAGATTACACCAACATCTTGTAATGGTCACAAGTACATCATTCCAATGATTAAGTACTTTACCAAATTGGTGGAAGAAATTCCTCTCACATACATTACTGATAAGGAAATATTTATGTTCATACTAAACAACTTCACCTGTCAATATGGAATCACTAAAACCATACTCACAGATCATGGTACACCTTTTTCAAAATTAAGATGTTGAAGATCTCTGTGACAAGTTCTAGATAAAGCAAGGTTTTTCTTCATTTTATTATCGCCAAGGGAATGGACAAGCATAAGCCACTAACAAAACCATCCTAAAGATCTTAAAGAAAATGGTCAATGAATCTAGGTGAGACTAGCATTTGTTGCTCAGTCCCGCATTGTAGACATACAACATTATTGTGAGAACACCTACAGGAGCAACTCCATTCTCACTAGTTTATGGATCAGAGGCGGTCCTACCCCTTGAAGTTGAAATCCCCTCCCTTAGAATCTCACTGAAGAACATCATTTCAGATGAAGACTACAAAGTAGCAAGACTCAATGAACTAGAACTATTGGATGAGAGAAGACAAAATGCACTAAATCACTTACAAGGCTATCATAATCACCTTAGAAGAAACTATCACAAGAAGGTCAGACCACTAACCTTTGAGGCAGGAGATCACGTCCTCATGGAGAATCAAAAGAACCAAGTAGAAAGAGTTAAACCAAGAAAATTTGAGCCTAATTGGCTAGGACCCTACGTCATAATAACATCATGCAATAGTGGGGCATATCAACTAGAAACTCAAGAAGCAGATCAATCCCAAGTCACATCAATAACATGCACCTCAAAAGGTTCTACGCCTAAGGCCCCAAGGCCAAGGGAACGTATCTACAATCTAGAAAATACAAATATATATATATATATATATATAAAGTTACCTTGGTGAAATTCTAGAAAACATGCGCCTTGGCGACAACAAAAAAATTCAAAAAAATTCAAAAAGTAAAGAGAAACAAAATCGCTCTCTCAGTGAAAAATTGGCAAACATGCACTATTGGGTAGGTACCTTCGTGAAAACCTGGTATAGGCGCCAAGTATTCAAATCCTGCTTCACCATCAATGAACTCAAAATATTCAAGTTTGTACTCCCCGCATGTAAGATTGAGCACCCAAGCTTGTTTTCAAAAGCGCAATCCCCTTTGAGCATCATGTGCATCCATGGTTTGTACTGATTCGCCAGACTAGGGGGTGATTCTAAAAGTCCTGAAAAAATCCCTAAAAATCTTTAAAAGTCATCAAAAATCCTAAAAAGAGCAAAATGTCCTAAAAAAATCAAAAAAATCAAATATTGCAAAATCTCAGTAATAAATCATCTCTATTATCAACAAGCAAAAGGTGATCAAATAATTAATCAAATGTCAAAACTGTGACCTTCTCAAATCATCAATCGACTCATATGACTCAACTTTATCAGCAATCCAATCTGTCATCAATCAAATGGTTCAATCAATCATCAATCAAACTATCAATTGTCTTATACAGTGACAAATATACTCAAAACTAGACAGATTGGTCTTATATGAGTCATCCATTCTTGAAACCAAACACAATCAGGCATCAAAAAATAAGAAAATCAAGGAACAGTAAACTATTTACAAGGTCAGTTGTGTCAATTTATCTTTCACAATTATGTTCTTACGCTACTCAAGGATACCACTGAGTGATGAGAGTAGCTATATGATGGATCATGATCTTGTTTTCTTTGATTGTTGTTTGTGGATTGTTTAAATTCAATTCTGGGGCAATGATGATTCATGATAAATGTGGTAGGAGCTATCACGCATCTAGAAGCCATGCAGTTACATGATCTGAGCTAACCCCTGGAAAATAATTGAACAATCCTTATCTATACCTACTTTGTTGTTATCAAGAAATCATAGCGGTATCCAAACAGTAAATATCTAGGTGCATTTGGTTTTCTCTTTGGTAATTTAATTTTTCTTATTGGAAATCATAGCGGTATCTAGATGGTCAGAATATGGGTGCATTTGGTTCTCCTTTTTATCAGAGATCATAGCGGTATCCAGATGGTCAATATATGGGTGCATTTGGTTCTCTTTCTACTCAATTTCTCTACTTCTGGTTATCAGAGATCATAGCTGTATCCAGATGGTCAATATCTGGGTGCATTTGAGTCTCTTCCTTTTCATAATAAGGTGCAATGATGAATAAAATTGGGAAACACGACATCGACTTGGTTTCATCACTCATGTCTCTCATTCGGTCCCTTCCTACCACAACCAATTTATCACTAAATTTCTTCTAACTAACACATGTATTTACTCAGACACATGGTACATTTCAGGTTTGCATTCATTTATTGCATAAGAAAAGAAAAGAAAAACATGCATACATCATCAATATATCATATAGATATGAATTCATCATAAGAGCCATCCTGAATATATATATCAATATCATAGGAAAGTAAAGGTCATACATCTAAGAGTCTGCATAATAGAATCACATCAATGCATGACCATAAAGCATCTCATCAAGTGCATCAGCATATACAAAGCATATAGAAATAAGCTACACATCATATATAAACATGTCATAAATAGAGGATCGCATATATCATATGTCTGAGTGCAATGGACAGTCACAAGTCTCACATAGAGGTGATCAACATAAATGTCTATAAATATCAATACACCATATATACAAAATTAGTACAAGATCGATAAAAAAAATGGTACAACTTGGTATATAGTGGTACAATGCTACAAAATGAGTCAACAAGTGCTACCCCCACCCTTGTCGCTGGGTGGACAAGGGGGTGGCATATCAGGTCATGCTCTCTGCTACTCCAAAGGATCTCTAACCACACCACTACTCTATGATCATTGTGCTCTGCTAGATCTCTGCGAGGAATTGTAACTCAGAACACGCTGGACAAAAGGAACAACACCCTCATAGTATCACCGCCAGTACTCAATCTCCCTCTAGGCCTCACGACTTGATCTCCAAAGCTGATCATGGCCATCCCTCAAAGATAGATCTTGAACAATATCCAAGTAGGCTCTAACATCTGTACGAGCCTATCTCTCCCTGGCCTTTGTAGTAGTAAATTGACTCTCAGCAGCAGTGACCCTACTCTCCAAAGATGTAGCATGTGCCTCTAAGACTGCCAATCTAACCTGCAAATCAAGTATCTCCTAAGTCAACCTCTCCACCTCTGATCGATCGCCATCATATCCCCCCATGGCCACATCCATCTGAACCTCCTCCCTAGTCCCTCTCATCTCCTCATCTCTGACCACCGAGGAGTCCTCCTCACTGCTTGCACTCCCACTACCACTTCTATCACTGCTACTATTGCCGGAAGTAGAGGAGTCTGACCCAACCTTCTCAACATCCACCATCTCTACATCCCTCTCCTCTATCCACCTCATCACCCTCCTAAAAAGATGAGGTCCCTCCTCCTCCATCCCCTCCTCCTCCTCCAACACAACCCCCAATCCCACCCGACTGGTACTGCCAACCCGCCCACTCACTCGTCTGCTCACCCTAGGGCCACCACCTCTAGTCCTCACACCCACCCCATCCATGTCTCTCCCTCCACCCCTACCTCTACCTCTCCTACCACCCCTACCTACCCCCTATCCTCCACCTCTCCCCCATATCTACCCCTGTCTCTTCCACCATCTCTCCTACCCCTCTGTCGGTGCCTCCTCATAATGACACTAGTAATTGGGCATGTCACATCAGTAAGAGCAACAAGTCAGGCCGTCAACACCAAGAATCATACTATGGATTCGTGCCTACAAACAAACAAGGTTCAATATTAGTGCCACATGGATTGGAAAGCATAATAGAATATCAAAAATATATGTATCAAAAGATCCTAAGCAGAGAGCATATATCAAACAAAGAACAAACAATAAAATAGGTATACATGCATCCACAACAGCTGACCGCCAGGTCCAGGCAACAATTCCAAGACCATCAAACTTAGTCTAAGTAGTGTGCATCAAGATCAAGGCACCCCACAGAGTAATATCTCAAGATCTTTGAGCAAAGTATGCATAAGAGTCAGTGACATCCTGTCACTCCCCAAACTGTCACAACACCATGTCAGTGTTGGAGATTTGCATTTGTGCAAATAGTTGACTATATGTTTGTCATTGATGACAACATATAGTATACAACAATGTTATGTATGTAATTATCAGTATGGATATGTTGGAGCCTTGTGTGTTTGTTTTTATGTTGTAGACATATTCCGTATGCTATGTTCATACACGCAGATTCATTTGTGCAGTTTAAGTCAAGTTATGATGATTTGTTTTCTAGTTACAGTTTCAGGAGATTGTTTGTTAAGAGCCGACTATATTTACATTATTTCTTTAGTTGTGCCTATCTTTGGGATATGCGTTTTTGGATTAAAGTTCAGTTGAGAGTTCAAAATGTTTGGTTAAGAGCGCTTAATGTGTTTCGTCACACGAGTAAAGTTTGAGTTAATTTGGTGGAGCCGACTGTGTGAAGTGACATGTCCACTCATCTTGAGTTGCGCGGTTCTAATTATGTTGTGTGCTTAGTTTAGCCAACAAGGAAGTTGTCAAAGAGTTTCCCACAACTGACGTGATCATACCTTTTGAGGAAGATACATATAACAATTCATTTGTGATCGCCAAGGGAGAAAAAAAGAACAAGAGATAGTAGAAAAGAGTAGAGCATAATGCTAGTTGTATTGGGACAGTAAAGTTATATCATTCATCAGCTGAAGATCTATGTGAAGAAGCAGAGAGTGTATACAATTCATTGGAACTAATCAAGATAGTAGGTCTACTTAAACAGTTCAATTATCAGATATAATGTATATCTATTTTGCAGAAGGTTGCAGCCTTCATCACTTGAGCAGTGTGCGCTTGGACAATGTGTCCTCACCCCTGACAGGGTTATTTGTAAAAGACTCCTAACAGGGTCCGAACTTTGACCAGGTCACTGTACTTATTGCATTGTAAAGATCAAATCCTAATATGGTTGTAAGATCTTCTAATAGGGATCATTATACACTAGTACAGTTCTTTGTGGGTGCTAATTCCCACCAGGGTTTTTACCTATTTTGGGTTTCCCTATAACCAAAATTGTGGTGTTCTATTTTGTGTTATCTTGTTGTGTATATGCTTAATTTTATTCTATACTTAATTGAAAAAGAATTGAATCTTGTAGATAATTGATTCACCCCCCTCTCAGTTATCTCTTGGGACTATTCCTAACAATTGGTATCAGAGCCAAGTGCCTTGGAGAGAAAGCTTAACAATTTAAGGCAGATCAGATGACGTACTTCAGAAAAGAAAGTCCTAAGTTTGATGGAGAGAACTATCTTGACTAGAAAAAAAAAATGATAACACACCTACAATGCGTTGGTTTTGAGATCTATGAGGTAGCTACCCAAGCAATTGATTTTCCTACTTTGAAAGATCTTGCAGAAGAAGATTCTACTGTTAAACAAAAGGAAGTATTCACCCAAAATGCAATTGCCAAAGAAGCCCTTATAAGTGCCTCATCTAACAGTGAATTTTTTGAGATTAAGAAAGCAGATAAAGCTTATTCAATATGGAAGTGCCTAGAAGACATGTTTGAGGGAGACATCCAAGCAAAGAATGCACGTAGAAAGACATGGAAGAAGAGATACAACAATTTAGAGATGCTACCTAAAGAAAACATCAAAGCTTACAATAAGAGGATTAATGAGGCAGTTTTAGGAATCAGAAACAATGGTGGAGAAATTTCAGAGGAAGACATAATGGATAAATTGATGACTACACTAACAACAGATTATGAGAGTAATATACACATCTTAGATGAGACTATGCAATTTTCAAAAGACTTCAAGAGAGAAACCTTGATGAGCAGAATTTTAGCATTTGAGATATCAAGATTGAAGATAGAACCTAAAATTGAAACAAACTTCAAAGCCTCATTCCATGGTAAGAAATCTTTGAGCACTTATGGTAATTTTGAGAAAGAAGAAGAGGATAAAGAACTAGAAGAAATCATTGCTATGATCGCTAAGAAAGAAAGAAAAGGAAAAGCGAAATATGAAGGACAATTACCATTCAAATGCTTTTCATGTAACAAAGTTGGCCATTTTTCATCCAAGTGCCCTACAAGAGTCAAGAAGTTCATAACATATTACAAGCCTAAATATGCAAAGGAATGCTACCATGCTGAAGATGGAGTGATAGATGATGATTCAGGAGACGATGAAATTGGATTCATTGCAATTGAAGATATTGAAAAAATGTTTGATGAAATGGACATTGAAGATGAAAAAAATACAAGAGTTGGCATTAGTTTCCAAAGTAGACATCATAACCGACTAGATCATTGACAGCGGGTGTTCACATCACATGACATGAGACTAAGATATATTTGTACATCTGGATAGATACAAAGGTGGAATGGTTAGATTTGGAGACAACACTCCTAAGCCTATCATTGGTAGAGGAGCTATCACTTTAGATGGAAAGAACAAAACTGATGATGTTTTGTATGTTGATGGCTTACATCATAACCTACTAAGTGTTGGATAGTTGCTTGACAAAGGATATCAGTTGGAATTCAAAAACAACAAGTGCATCATTAATAACAAAGAAGGGGATATGATTGCATCAGGTTCAAAGACTAAAGGTAATGTCTTTAAGCTCAACTTAGAAGTAAGTTGTTTTGTTGCAAAAGTGGATGAAAGTTGGTTATGGCACAAAAGAATTTGTCATATCAATTTTGACAACATAGTAAAGATAAGAAATGTAAAGGCAAAAAGAGACCTTCCTAGTATTGCAAGACAAGTTGATACTATGTGCAGGGAATGTGTGATGGGAAAGCATGTGAGGAACTCATTGAGAAGCAAACAAAACTCTGCAGAGAACAAATTGGATCTAGTGCACACAGACTTATGTGGACCTACTCAAACAATATCATACTATGGTGAAAGGTATTTTATTTTGTTTGTTGATGATTTTTTCAGAATGATGTGGGTTGCATTCTTGAAAGATAAATTTGAAGCTTTTGATAAATTCAAAATATTCAAAGCTAAAGTTGAAAATGATTCTGGATTAAATTTGAAATGTCTGAGATCAGATAGAGGAGGAGAATTCACCTCTAACCAATTTTATGAGTATTGTGAAGAACATGGGATCAAAAGACAGTTAAGTGCACCTAGAACTCCTCAGCAGAATGAGATTGTAGAAAGAAGAAATAGGATCATACTTGACATAGCGCGCACTATCATGATTGAAGGAAAAGTTGCACAAGAGAAGCAGTTAATACAAAATTATATACTATCAACATAATTCAACTAAGGCCCGGCGCAAATAAAACACCTTATGAACTTTGGTTTGGTAATGTACCTACAGTAAAATACTTCAGAATCTTTGGAAGCAAGTGCTACATCAAGAGAGATGATGGTGTTGGTAAGTTTGATGCTAGAAGCGATGAAGGTATTTTTCTTGGTTACTCTACTAAAAGAAAAGCTTACAAATGTTTCAATTTGAGACTGAAGAAAATCATTGAAAGTGAACATGTGAAGATTGATGAGAAGTTCGTGATTCAAGAGAGATACTATGATTATGCACCTATGATTGAAGATGAACCCAGACCTATCAGTAAAGAAACATTTATTGAAGAAATGTTTGATTGTATTGATGTATTGTGCAATAACCCTAAACCAAGTGAAGAGGAATCACAGATTATAGATGAGAGTGTCACGTCTAAAGTTCCAAAATACACATCTAGATACCATTCAAAAGAAGATATCATTGGAGATCAAAGCAATAAAATTTTGACAAGATCTAAAGCAAAAGGTTTAACTGTTGATGAAGAGGTATGTTTACTTTCACAAATTGAACCTTTAAGTGTTGAAGATTCTTGTAATGACTGATATTGGCAGAATGCAATGCAAGAAGAATTAGATCAGATAATTAAGAATGACACATGGGAATTGGTCCCTAGAGATTGTGACAAAAATGTGATTGGAACCAAGTGGATATTCAGAAACAAGATGAATGAAGATGGTTCGTGGTAAGAAACAAAGAAAGACTAGTATGTAAAGGTTATGCGCAGAGAGAAGGTATTGATTACTCTAATACATTTTCCCCTATGATTAGACTGGAAGCTATAAAGTTATTTTTAGCTTATGCAACATTCAAGAAATTTAAAGTATATCAGATGGATGTCAAGTCAACATTTCTGAATGGTGACGTGAAGGAAGAAGTCTACATAGAACAACCTGAAGGATTTAGTTTATCTGACAAAACTGACATGGTATGCAGACTGAAGAAACCCCTCTATGGACTTAAACAGGCCCCAAGAGCATGGTATGAGAGACTAGATGGCTACTTGACAAAGATAAGATTCAAGAAAGGAGCAACAGATTGTAACTTATTCATAAGAGAGACAGCTGAAGGATTATTACTTGTTGCTATTTTTTTTGATGACATTATCTTTGGTGGTAATGACAAGCTTAGTGCAGATTTTGCTAAAGAAATGCAGAGCGAGTTTGAATTGAGCATGATTGGACCTATCAAATACTTTTTGGGATTAAATGTAAAATAGACAGATAGAGGGATATTCATAAATCAGTCTAAATATGTGAAGGAGATATTGAAGACATTCAAGATGGAAGATTGCAAGCCAGTAGGCACCCCTATGATAAAAGGAAGCAAGCTTTCTAAAGATGATGATTCTACATCAGTTGACATAACACTATACAAGTCTATGATTGGAAAACTCATATATCTTACTAAATCTAGACCAGATATTTCTAATGCAGTTGGCATTGTTGGAAGATTTGCAACTGAACCAAAACAAAATCACTTAATGGCAATAAAAAAAATATTTAAATATTTAAAGGGGACTATAGACTATGGTTTATGGTATCCTAGCTCATAAAATGTATAACTTCATGTGTATATAGATGCAGATTGGGCAGGTTGTGTTGATGACAAAAAGAGTACCTTAGGAGGATTAGTATTTCTTGGAGACAGGTTGGTTACTTGGACAAGCAAGAAGCAGAACTGTATTTCTCAGTCAACAGCAGAAGCTGAGTATGTAGCAATAGCATTAAATTGTTCCATAATTGTTTAGATCAAGAAGATGATTAAAAACTTTGGAATTAAGATTGATTATCCTATTGTTATTCATTGTGACAACACTAGCACTATCAATATGTCAAAGAACCCTATGATGCATGCAAAGACAAAACACATAGAAATAAAATATCATTTTCTAAGAGAAAAAGTTGCAGAGAGAGAAGGGAAGTTGGATTATGTGAGCACCAAAGAACAATTGGAAGACATATTTACGAAGCCTTTATCAAAAGATACTTTTGAGTATCTCATGGAGAAGCTGGGAGTAATTCCCTTTCCCAAGTCTGATTAGAATTCGCAACAAGTGCATCAGTCCTTGGTGACTGATGATTGGTTGACTACTTTACTTCAGGAGTAGTACCTGTGCTTATTTGTATTTGGCACCCTTTTCCATTGGTGTCAAAGGGGGAGTATATAGTAAGGGGGAGCATATACTCTGGAGGAGTATACAGTCATGCAAAATAAAAATACAGTAAAAAGAGATGCAACAGTTAAGAGGAGCTTTTGATGAGGATATTGAGAAGATTGTAAAAAGAAAGAAGATAATTTTGGATTGATGGTGTTTTTCATATCATATGTTGCCATCAATGTCAAAGGGGGAGATTGTTGGAGATTTTCCTTTGTGCAAATAGTTGACTGTATATTTTTCTTTGATGACAACATATAGTATACAATAGTGTTCTATACGTAATTATCATTATGGATATGTCGGAGCCTTGTGCATTTATTTTTATGTTGTAGACATATTATGTATGCTATGTTCATACACACATATACATTTGTGCAGTTTAAGTCAAGTTATGATGATTTGTTTGCCAGTTAGAGTTTCAGGAGATTGTTTGTTAAGATCTAACTATATTTACATTGTTTCTTCAGTTGCGCCTATCTTTGGGATATGCGTGTTTGGATTAAAGTTCAGTTGAGAGTTCAGAATGTTTGGTTAGAAACACTTAACGTGTTTCATCATGTGAGTAAAGTTTGAGTTAATTTTGTGGAGCCGACTGTGTAAAGCGATGCGTCCACTCATCTTGAGTTACGTGGTTCTAATTATGTTGTGTGCTTAGTTTAGCCGACAAGGAAGTTGTCGAAGAGTTTCCTACAACCGACGTGATCATATCTTTTGAGGAAGATACATATAGCAGTTCATTTGTGATTGCTAAGGTAGAAAAAAAGAACAAGAGATAGAAGAAAAGAGCAGAGCAAAATGCTAGTTGTATTGGGACAGTAAAGCTATATCATTCATTAGTTAAAGATCTATGTGAAGAAGCAGAGATTATATACAATTCACTAGAACTAATCAAGACAACAGGTCTACTTAAACAGTTCAATTATCAAATATAGTGTATATCTATTTTGCAGAACGTTGCAGCCTTCATCACTTGAGTAGTGTGCTCTTGGACAGTGTGTCCTCACCCCTAACAGGGTTATTTGTAAAAGACTCCTAATAGAGTCTGACGTTTGACTAGGTCACCGTACTTATTGCATTGTAAAGATCAACTCCTAACAGGGTTGTATCTTCTATCAGGGATCATTATACACTAGTACATTTCTTTGTGGGTGCTAATTCCCACTGAGGTTTTTACCTATTTTGGGTTTCCTGTAACCAAAATTGTGGTGTTCTATTCTATGTTATCTTGTTGTGTATATGCTTAATGTTATTCTGTACTTAATTGAAAAAGAATTGAATCTTGTAGATAAATGATTCACCCCCCCTCTTAGTTATCTCTTGGGACTATTCCTTATATTTGACATTGTGCAAATCTATCATATGTATGTGCTCTGTCACATGTGCAATTAGGAACCTCCTCTGATGGCAGAAAGGAAGGTGTGCATCCTCCCAATCCCAAACATGACATGATCTATATGGCCTCCAAATAAAATAGGGCATCATGTCTAGCTGTTGCTTCTGGTACATCAAATGCCCCATATGGGATTGCACCATAGCTCCATCGTACATGAACACATACGGTCTTCCTGCAAGAAGATCATGAGCACCCACAGATCAACATACAATAATGCGCTCCCACACCCATATCTAGAGCAACGTCATGCCGCATCCAAGCAACTTACCACCCCAGTAAACCATGTAAAACATATAGTAGTACATATGAGACAACATGAAAGGCCCCTAGACATAAACAATATGGTATCTCACCATACCCTGCAAGAGAGCTCCCCATCCTATGGAAAACCCATGTTGCCTATGATCGAGACATAGAATCCCATAGATCAAACAACTAAGCAATGTGCTCAATCTATCTAAACCCATGAAAAATTGGGACCACGCGATATCATAGGGATCAGACATCCCTAACTAATGAACAGGAAGACCAGTCATCTCAGATAATGCAGAAATACCAGGCTGTTGGGTAAACTCTACTAAAGCACCCTGGATAGAAACCTAAAGGATGTGGTAAACATCCTTGAGAGTGACGGTGCACTCTCCAGTGGGAAGATGAAAGGTATAGGTGTCATAGTTCCACCTCTCTAATAAAGCAAAGATCAGACCCCTATTGGTTTTTATCTTAGGCATGTATGTAACCCAATACAATCCTACGTCTCTAAGACCAAATCTCTCATCCTTAGATAACAGAAAACGATATACCAAACCTGCTGGTCTGGACTCTCGACATTGTAGAATGTCGCCAATAATCTAGAAAACAAAAGTATGTACAATGATCAGTGCTAGGGTCGACAAAGCGAATTAGACATGTGCAAAAGAGACAAATATAAAGTATATCATATCAATTGTGAAACATACATCAAATGTGACATGTTTATAGCAATTGCGACATTCAAACATTAATTGTGAAACACAACTTTCAATTGTGGCATTAAAAGAGATGATTGTGGTACATTTATCAATTGTGAAATAGGATAAGCAATTGCGGCATGCAATCCACAATTGTGGCAAAATCGTCGGCAATTGTGGCATAGTTAGAAAAAATTCAAAAAACCAATTGATTTCAAAAGCAATAAATGTGCAAGGAATAAAATACTCACCACACAGCCTGAGCTTGCTGGACAACAGAAGGTACGAACTCGGTCAGATAAGTGCACGACTCCCGGAAGGCCCACCATCGCTCAAAAGAAAGCAAGAAAAATAGAAGCAAATCTTGTCAGAGAATTATGAGCTCCAAGGTGCAAAGTGACAAATGAAAGGGCCCACAAGCTAATTATAAGTGATCAAAAGAAACCCTAATTCCTCAAGGAGCCCTATTTTATCCTCCTGGGCCCTGAAAACTTTCACAGTTGATATCAAGAGCATATTTAACTATTTTCACATACTACCAAATGCCTAGACAATCATTTTTCTCTATCAACCAATTAACGCTTATTTCGTGACTTTATGCTCAAATTTGTTGAGGGGCATAAATACACCTGCTATTGTAACCACCTAGATTTGGGATTTGGTCTTCTCTAACCATAGAACCTATTTTCCCTAAGTGTGATCATAGCCCCAATTATGTTCAGACAACTCTTCAATCGGCTGACATAATTCATTCAAATCAGATTTAATCTCCTAAGTGATCTAATCACTAATTTTTATTAATCACCTAAGCCAATCAAATCAAATCAATTTAAATCAAAATATTTCAAATCAATACATGGCTAAGGTAATTAATTTAAAAGGAATTAAATAAATCCCTATTTATATCTAAACACTTGCAAAAAGCCTATCTTCTAGCCTAAATTAATCTAATTAATTGGCTATAGTCATAATTAATTGTCTAAAGAAATAAAAAGCTTAAATAATTAATATTCCTATTTTTAAATGAATATATTTCATATAATTCATTTCATTAATATCCCCCTAAAGCCCTAAACCTAACCCACCTCAACCACCTTGACCCTAGGTTCAAACCCATCCCAACCTATTCACCCCATGCTAAATCAAATCCTAATCCTAATCTCATTCTAACCCACCTCCTAATGATGTTGCATTCCTAAAAATGTGATTAGGAACTCAACCCACTTGAGAAAGTCAACTTTCTCAAGCTTGACTCCCTCTAAGTCCACCTTCTCAAGCTTGTCTCTTACACCCTCACCATGCCTCTTAAATGCTTGTATTTAATGCATATTCCTCAAGCCCATGCCTCATGAATGCCTTTGACATTTATTCCTCTTACACCTCGTTAATGAGTTTTACAACTCCATTAATGACCCTTGTCCCCCTTCTCTCTCCTCATTTCTTCTATAAATAGAAGGAGTTTTTGAGCTCAAATGGGCCTGAATTTTAGATTGAAAATGTATTGTTATGCTATTAGGATTTATATAGATTCATGTTTCATTTTAGTTTCCATGATTATGCATTGTTATAATCTTGATTTCTAGAACTAGAATGCATGTTATTTAGATATATTTCTTATTTTTAATAGAATCTTTCATGCTAGGTTGTATAAGTCACTGGAAAAGGTATAATCTGAGGGCTATTATGTTGTTTTTCACACTCCTAGTTAGAAAGCAATAGATCAATTTTAGTGGATTTCCATGCTTTACTAACCCTATTTTCACTAATGCAATGATCTATTGAAGTGTTGTGTTGTAGGTAACAGGTGCACTATTTCACACACACATTTTTGGCACCCACCATAGGGCCTGATTTTTGATTTGGCATCATTTTCACTCTGTTTTTCACTAATTTGTCGTCCCAGTTTTCAGGTCCAGAGTTGTTTATGGTAGCAGAAGCTCACATATGGGATACACCCTCACACCGCAGAAATAGAGGCTCACATCCAAGATTTCTTGGGTTTTTTTTAGTATAGGATGGCATCTAATAAACACTCTATCACATCTGGTAGCGAAGGCTCACATCTGGTTGTTGCATCGTATCTTGTATTTCTAGGATCGCATCTGGTTGAATTTTTTGTGAACTTCATGGCCTAACCCCTAAGACTTTAACCGGTTGTTGATTTGATCTTTTGATAGCCTAACTAATGCTTGCAGGTTGCTGATAAGGAAGTAGCAAGATTTGGCTGACGTGTGTGTTTGCAGGTGTTTTTGAACTGATTTCAATACTAACCATTTACAAAGATTTTTCAAGACTTAACACGTTTTCTCAACACTTGTTAAAGCGACCAGATTACTATGCTCTTTTCCTTTAAGGAAAATTAGAAAATCAGATGTTGGTTTAACACTTGTAAAGGAATTTGGGGATAAATGGACAAGCAAACTCACACTTTAATTCCTTTTGGAAATCAGTAGTTGGACCAGAAAATCACTAAATCTTGTGGGATAATTGAACAAGTTACATCATTTAATTCATTTTGGAAATCAGTAATTGAACAAGAAAATCACTTAACATTGTGGATAATTGAACAAAACAAATTTACTTTCATGCATTTTGTTTTCATTAACTTAGGATTATCTAAATCAAGCTCAACATAGCTTGAGGGAACAAATGTTGATTTGCGTGTTTTGGGAGAAAATGACATAGATTAGGAGAGTATGCTCTTCTGCTTTTTGAAGAATCAGAAATCTAGACATCCTATGCTCGCCAATCCTTTGTATGCTTATTAAACATTAGAGGGCCTACCGGTTGAGGAAAAAATCTCCCGGGAATGAATCAAGTGAGGACAAGTTTTATGCCAACCCTTCCAACTCACTATAAATAATTGCTTCCTACTAGGCCAAAGCCTCGGAAGACAGAGCCAATTTTGTTCTCAGAATTTTGACATCATTCCTTGAACATACTTGGGTATGTGTCAAGCGGAGCTGATTGAATCTTGCTTGCAAGACTACACATATTTAAGTACTCATAGGGCTATACGCCTCAATTTTTCCTTATGCAATTCTATGAAAGATGGTTTCAAATGGATTGCCCCATCATAAATAAGGGAATTTATAGACAAACTACCTGATTCATCCCTGAAAGAGTGATAATCCTTGTGCAAGGAAAAAAGTAATTACCCCAAGACACTCATCATATCGTGCCCTCACTTGCATTTGGAGTCGGCTAATACAGCATCATGACTGAAGCCATTGTGTGCTTGGTCATGGTTGTATTCTGATTAGCATTTGAGTGTGTACCTAAGTCAACAAGCAAGGATTTTTATCCTCCACCTATAAAATAGGGCATAAGGATGTGTTTGTTCTCCTAACAATGGAAATATGCTTGATGTATCTGAAAGATCACTAACAAGATTAAATCCTTCAAAACAAGCAACAAACTTCAATCCTTGGTCTTGTTGGAAAGTGACAATGCAAGCAATTGTTATTTTGTCATTGCTATCAAACCTTTACTGGTGAGACTATTGTTATCTATTTGAGTACCATATCTATTGTTGATGAAGAAGATTTAACAAGAAGACCAAGTGAATGGTTGAGTTAAGGCAAATAAAAGGGTACTTGATCAGTTGGCACTCTGGCAAAGTAGTTAGTTGTTTATCTTTCAAAGATGGTTTTTCTAGCTATTCTGTGCTGAGCAAGTTTGGCTTGTGCCAAGAAAAGTTGCTTGTGCCGAGAAAAGTTGTTCAATGCCGAGCACTAGTGAAATTGCCGAGTGGAAACAATGATGTTGGCTGACTTACAGTAATTGGATTAATAATGAGTTTTGAGATCTCTGGCCGGATTAGTTAATTTTATTGGGATATGTAATGTTAATTAAAGATTTATCCATGTCATTTAATGTATGGGTAACCGTAATTAATGCATGGTTTCAATATTTAATTAGAGACTATTTTGGAGAAGTAAATGTAATGCAAAGATGGAATGATCCGTTGGATCTGACCTAACCTAAGATCTACGATCTTGTTTAAGCGGCAAAAGATTTATCTGACCTAGACAAAGAGGTATATGATAACCTCA
>MU224820.1:2545620-2580784 GCA_018584345.1 Thuja plicata
TTGGAGAAGTAAATGTAATGCAAAGATGGAATGATCCGTTGGATCTGACCTAACCTAAGATCTACGATCTTGTTTAAGCGGCAAAAGATTTATCTGACCTAGACAAAGAGGTATATGATAACCTCAAAGGGTTATTCATTTAGGATGCTAAAGTGTGCTGCTGAATGTGAAGTACATGTATGTATGCAAAAGAGTTGCATAGTTAATTTACTGTTTGGCATGATCTAGCAGAGAAGGCTGAATACAGAAGCAGAGAGTTGCATGTGTGATTGCTTGACAGATTTTCAAGTAGATCAGAAGGTTGAAATGACAATGCAAGCTATCCAGTAAGTTAACATTAGAGCTGTAATTGGATCTGAATTACAAAGTAAGTTGTATGTATAAGATCACAACTGCTGATTACTTTCTAACCATTGTATCAGTTAAAATCCTTTAACTAGGTTGACCTAACAGTCATTTGTATAAATCCTCTAACAAGGTGACATTTAGGTGGAATGTTCTAAGTCCTCTAACAAGGCCACTCCTGACAGGGTGATTAAATCCTTTAACCAGGTCACACCTAACAGTGTGTTATTGTAACCTTTAACAGGGTTGGCTCCTCACAGAGCTCACTTCGGAAGAGTGAAAACTTAGTAGCATGTTACTGGTGGTTTTTCCCATATTGGGTCTCCACGTTAAATACTTCTATCAACTTGTATGAATGTTTATGGTTTGTTTTACTGTTATGTTTCTACAAGCTAATTTCAATAGATAGTAAATTGTATGAATAAAGTTGTTAACATATGCTACTGCTGCCGAGTAGATCTGAAACACATAAAGTTTTTATTTACTACATCTAGACCTGAGGATAACTGATTCACCCCTCCCCTCTCAGTTGTTCTAAATTCATTCTAATAGGTCTACACATGTTTTTTCCCCCCACTAATAGGTCTCAGAACGCAATCTGCTATCAAACGAACTTCACGCACTTTCAAGACAAAATTTCTCAAAACTGGCAAAATCTGACAGAGACATCATAAACTCGCATCTTAGATTTCCTGGCTTGTATTTGGTATCCTGGCTCGTATCTGGTATCCTGGCTAGTATTTGGTCAACACATCATCACATCTAGGGTTAAACCTCACATCCAGGGTCATCAGAAGCTCGTATCTCATATTTCCTAGCTCGCATCTAGGAGTTCGCATCTAGGACAGTGGGCACTTGCATAATAGTTTCTCAGGAAAACTCAGTTGATTTAGATACCCTTTTGGCTCTTTAGTCTATCCCTATTTTCTTTTCTGGTCTCCCCGTTGTTGTGTCAAAACACTTTTTTAGATGTCTACCTTGCATAACCTGTCAGTCTCTCGTAATCAGTCTCAATATGTGTGGTCTATCCACTTTTTTATAACAACTTGATTCCCAGCTCACTATCAGGGCATTCTAACCCTCTGATGCTGGAATCATTTACTTCCACCAAAACACAAATGATACTTCCACCTAGACACACTCACTTGAACGATTCGAGATACTACCTGACACTATCGGGAAACTTTGACCAAGTTGAGGTACAACCACATGGTTAACACAAGATGCAACAAGTACATGTCTAAAGGATTGAAAGTACTTCCTAAATCACTACACTTTCAAGGAGAAACATCTCACAGCTCCCTACTTGATCTAGACTCTCCAGAAATGGACAGGTCCACTCACGGATGAAGTGAGGCTTTTGATGAATATAACAATAGAAAATACCAAAAGCATGAAGATATCGATGAAGAAGAAGAACCCACATTTGACCGTCCTATATTTGAATAAGGTAGTGAGGACGACATCACTAAAGAAGAGTACAATAAACTCAAACAGAGCACTAAGTTCCACAAGATAATGGAAAAGATGATTGGTAAAAATAAAGAGAAATACTTTCTCCATCTAGCATCCACTGGCGTAAAGTTACCTAAGGATTATGATGTGGAACAACTAAAGGAAAAGGAGGTGCCAACTCCTATATTTATTATCGCTAAACAACTCACCGCAAACAGAGCTTACAAATCTCAAACAAGAGAAGGATAAACCCAAAATGAAATACTCTGTGGACTCCATTTGTCTATTTCCTTTCAACAAGAGTATCACTATGGTTCCATTCCCTCCCAACATGGAAAAGCCAAAATATGACAAGTATACAGGAGAGACCGATCCAAACGACCATGTTAGAGAATTTTGTGCTCTTAGCATAGAGTACATGCATGAGCCTACATACCTCATGCGGCTTTTTCCTGGAAGTATAGGAGGCAACGCCATGGAATGGTTCTCAAAGATTACACCTAAGGTCAAAACTTTTGAGGAGTTAATTCAACAATTTATCCAACATTACTCCTACAATATACAAAATGATGTAACTATGATGTATCTGTGCAACACTAAACAAAAGACTGGCGAATCCTTTACCCACTTTCTACAAAGGTGGAGGAAAATCTTTGCACGATATTCAAGAGCTATTTCCGAATCCAAGAAAATGGAAATCTTTGTCAATAACTTGGTACCTGAGTTAAACTATGCATTGCAAATGCAAGACTCCCCTAGCTTCGACAGAAAGATCAAGAATGCCATCCGTATTGAAGAAGTCATGGTTAAAAAGGGATAAATCAATCTCCAAAGTAAAAACAAATCTAACAACTCCAACAACAAACCAAAATGGTGGAAATAGAACAAAAATGTTGTCAATGATGGCGTAGTAGACACATCTAATGTTGGTCCTAAACCTAAGGTATTCAATCTGACTAACAACATGCAAGCAAGCAAAGATGTCAAGGTAACGACCCCCATACCCAAACCAAACAATGATAATAGCAAGGGTTGACCATGGACTTCAAAGCCTCAAAGAACATTCACTCCTTTGGGAGAGCCCCTTGAAACTGTTTTGAAAACACTATTAGACAACAAAGTTCTCACAATCCCAAATTCCAAAGCATGGGAACCAGTGGTCAAACCACGGTGGTGGGATGATAATTCTTACTGTGTCTTTCATAAAAACAAAGGACACAATACTAATAACTGTCTTAAACTCAAACATGTTATTCAAGACCTCATTGAAGGAGGCAAAATCAAAGTGGAAGGACACACTACCAACGAAGATCATACAAAATTTAACAAACCATTCCCTAATTATGAGAAAGGGGAAGCATCTAAAGGAAAAGGTGATGAAGTAAACTACACCTACTCCAATAATGATAACGTGATCAATATGCTAGACATTAAAACTGAATCAATTAATGTGGTCACAATCAAAGGTGTTAAATACACATCTTACCAATCAAATGCGGTGACTCAGAGCCAAGTACAAGTCACAATCAAAGGACCCAATTCCTAACCAAAACTGGCATCAACGTCTAAGGTTCTTATTGTTACTATCCCCAAACTAGCAGCAAAACACAGTTACTATTCTTGCAGCAAAGTATGACTTGGTGGGCCAATTGCAACGAACCTTTGCTAAAATTTCCATTTTTGAGTTGCTTAAAATATAGACAGTGCATAGGGAAATTCTTGAACAATCCCTACATGCCGCAAATGTGCCAAAGGACCTTGATATAGAAAAATTCCAAGCGATGGTTAATCACATTTTCGTGCCACATTACCTCTCTTTTTCAGAAGAGGATGATAAATCATTGACACATCCACATAACCAACCCCTCCATATTGAATTCCTCATTCATAAATCTTGTGTTACACGCGTATTGATAGATGGAGGCACAGGATTAAATATTTTTACCCTTAATCTGATCAGGAAACTGGTTCTTTCAGAACAGACCATTAACTCTAGAAGCAAAATCACTATCAAAGCTTATGATGAGGAAGAAAGATCCTCTAAAGTTCTTATTGTTCTACCCATCAGAGGCAGGCCAATTGAAAGGAATGTCATATGTCAAGTTCTGGATCTACCCTTGGCTTACAACATACTATTGGGGAGACCATGGGTCCACGAAATAAAAGTTGTGTCATCTACTTACCACCAGTGTATCAAGTTCCCACATAATGGGGTGGAAGTAACAATTCCTACAGATGCTAATTATACCTGCAACAATATCAAGGCAGGTAGTATGATTCCACATAATAAGGAAGCTACAGATGAGATTTCTCATGAGACTACCAAGGACATGGTTATGAAAGATTTGGAAAAACCTTGAAACTTGAAGAAACAGGTATGGGAGAATACAAGCTGGACATGACCCCGTCATTGACAGAAATTCCAGTATCACCAAGATCCTATGGAAAACCTTCCTCATCATTCACACCTACTGCATTTCAAATGCCAAAAATCCACAAAGAAACTAGCATGGTTAAGGCACCCACATCTTCTTTAGATAACACAGAAGAACAGGTAGTCTTGGCCTGGCTTTACAAAGGAGAACCAAAGGAAGCCGAGGTAAAACATGTAGAAAAATCCCCAAAGTAGTATGGTAAAGGGTAAGACCCCCTCAAAAAAATGGGATACAAAGGAAAAGGACATCTAAGAGACATAGGAAGAGGACTTATTGAGCTTGTGCACATGGAGTTTAGGAATACTAGAGACAAAACATGACTAGGTTTTAATAAAGAATCTGACAAACCTACTTCAAAAGATAGTCTAGTCTCTGACAAAGGGAGTGATGAAATAGAAGAGATAAAACTAGAACAGTGGTCCTATGAAAGATTATTACATTTTGGCACAGAGAATCCTAACTATCAAGGAGAGTGCTATGTACCAAGCTTTGAAGTACCACAAGATCTTCACATCCCTTTGTTACCACAGGCTCCTATTCAAGAGGTCAGAGACACATTAGAGGATGATTTAGAGGTACCATTGATAGCAATGACTCCAAAGAGCACACCCTGACAACAAGATTTACATCCTAACTAGGGGCAATTAGTCACAATCACACATGTCCTTGATTTACCACACTTTGATTCACAAGTGGCTAATCAAGTACATCAGATAAGTATTGCAGAATTCTTAAACAGGTCTGATGACGAAATAACAGACTCTCATGATTATGAGTGGGATGAGCTATCTATCTCCATAGAGGACATTGAAATAGATGTGAGTCACATGTTTGTGGCTCCATCAACACCCAATGAACATCCTAACACTGCTCCTAATAATATTGATATTCCTGAAGCAAAGGAGGAGTTCCTTCCTCCAATCATTGATGGAGAGACTAGTGTTTTACTAAGTCTACAAGAACTCCAGAGGCCACAAGCAAGAAGCCTCCTTTTATGGAGAGATGATGATGAAAGTTCCATTGACAAGTCATTAGATTTTCATCCACGTATTACTAACAATGACCCTTTTAATGACGATCTAACTGTTATTAATCTAAACATCGAAGAAGTTAATTTAACAAAACATGTCATGTCAGTTAATAGTCTTGACGCTAATGCGATGCTATCCTTCCCAGAGTCTGACTCCTTATCTTTGATAAACCTAGACCTAATTGATTGGACTAATACAAATCCTACTCCTATCCTTGAATTTCCCAATGAGTACACATTGTCTTGCTATCTAAACGCTTGTGAACCTTACCCTTCTTCCACCAATGCAAGGAGCATGAACAAGTCACAGGAGGATATCAAGTTTATCAGTCAAAAATTAAAAAAAGAAAAAGAAAAAGGGAACTAATGGTGAAAACCATGTTGTGGCAGTGTTAGATCCTAAAAAAGTAAAAACAAAAGATGTATTTGATGGTGAAAACCTCTCCGAGGCACCAAAAGATGAGACTCTTGATATCCTCCCCAAGCACTTTCAAGAAAGGTCTTCAATTCTGATAGAACCAACACAACAAGTTAATTTGGTCATAGTTGAAGATCCTCAAATAGTACACCTAGCACAATATTTGTCAGAAGAGGAGAAGACACAATTCACCAAGTTCCTGAAAGAGAAGAAGATCAACTTTGCATGGTCTTATACAGATATGCCTGGACTGGATCCTAAATTGATAATGCACCACTTGTCTATAGCTCCCGGGATCAAACTCGTGAAACAAAAACTTAGAAAGATGCATCCTCATGTTGCATTGCTAGTAAAGGTGGAGCTAGAGAAATTGTTGAAAGCTGGATTCATCAGAGTCATTGCTTATGCAAGATGGATCTCCAATGTAGTCCTAGTATCTAAATCTGATAAATCTATCAGGATATGTACAAACCTTAGAGAATTAAACAAGGCATGTCCTAAGGATGACTTCCCCCTGCCTAATATTGATATGATCATAGACCTCACAACAAGCTACCAAATGTATTCATTAATGGATGTTTTCTCAGGCTATAATCAAATAAAAATTGCTCCTGAAGATCAAGAGAAGACTAGATTTACATGCGCATGGGGAACCTTTTTCTAGAACGTCATGCCATTTGGGTTAAAGAATGCAGGTGCTACATATCAAAGAGCAATGACCACTATATTCCATGATATGATGCATAAAAACATGGAGGATTACATTGATGACACCTTAGCTAAATCAAAAGAAAGGAGCACTCATGTTGATGACTTAAGGAAGATATTGGATCGAATGGAGCAATTTCAACTCAGGCTCAATCCAAAGAAGTGTGCCTTTGGGGTCCAATCAGGAAAGCTCTTAGGGTTTATTGTTTCAGCAAAGGGAATTGAGGTAGATCCTGCAAAGGTCAAGGCTATACTAGAGATGACTCCTCCATGCAACATTAGTCAAATGAGGACATTACAAGGGATACTTCAATCAATTAGGAGGTTCATGTCACAACTTGCTGACAGGGCATAACCCTTTACCAAATTACTACATAAAGTAGTCACCTTCAAATGGGATGAACATTGTGAAGCCAACTTCAGAGAATTAAAAGAATACCTGGCTACCCCTCCTATTCTTATGGCACCCATCCATGGAAAGCCATTACTCCTATATATTTCAGCTACAGCTACATCACTAGGAGTATTGCTTGCACAAGAGGATGAAACAAAGAAAGAAAGAGTGATCTACTACATTAGTAGAACACTAGTCTCCTATAAACTCAATTACAATATTATTGAAAAACCATGCTTAGCAGTTGTCTTCGCATCACAAAACTTGAGACATTACATGATATCGCATACAGTCAGGCTCATTGCCAAGATCAATCATTTAAAGTACCTCCTCAACAAGACAACATTAACAGGCCGATTAGTGAAATGGGTCTGATTCTGAGCAAATTTGACATTGAGTATGTGGACAGAAGAGCTATTAAAGGACAAGTCCTCGTAGATCAACTAGCTGATTCACCACTCCAAGATGATGAACCTTTAAAGATTGAATTCCCTAATGAGGCCATTATGCATCTAACTAAGTATCTGTGGAAGATGTACTTTTCCAGTTCCTTCACGCAACAAGGCTATGGAGCAGGGGTTCTATTCATAACTCCTCAAGGCTACAAGATACCCAAGTCCTACAAATTGATATTTCCATGTACCAATAACATTTCTGAATATGAGGCATCAGTAAATGGTCTTAAACTTGCTATGGAATGGAAGATTGTAGAATTACATGTGTATGGTGACTCCCAGCTCATTATCAATCAAGTCAACGAAGATTATCAGACAAAATATGAGAAGTTGATGCCCTATAATAAACTAGTTGATGACTTAAAGAAGTACTTTGTCTTCATCACATTCTAACAAATACCCAGAATAGAGAACAAAGTTGTAGATGCTATGGCTACATTAGCATCCATGTTACAACTGGAGGAACATCAATTCTGCTATGACTTCTTAGTGGAAGAATTATCCTACCCCGCCTTTAATACCCATGAATACCAAGTAATCTATGATTTCAACACCCTAGACCAATCTCGGTACGCTAATATCATTGCTTACCTAACTGACCAAACCATTCCCAATAATCTATCCAGAAATGAAAAAAGAGCCTTGATTAGGAAAGCATCACGTTATGTCCTCATAACTAATAACTTATATTGACGAGGTCTCGACAGTATGCTTCTTAAATTTTTAGAACTCAAAGATTTAGATCGCACACTAAAAGAAGTCCACGAAGGTGTATGTGGATCACATTCAAATGACTTTTCACTAGCAAAGAAACTGTTCAGAGTAGGATATTACTGGCCTACCATGGAAAAAGATGCTCTTCAATTTTCCATAACATGTCATAAATTCCAGACACATGGAAATCTCATCCATGCTCCTTCTAGAGAGCTTATACCTTTCATTACACATTGGCCATTTCAGCAATGGGCCTTTGACTTGGTTGGACAAATATATCCCAATTCTTCAAATGGACACAAGTTCATCATTACGACCACTGAGTATTTCACAAAGTGGGTCAAGGCTGTGCCACTAATCAAAGCCACTAGCAAAAAGGTGGCTATGTTCATATTGAACTACATTATCTGTAGATATGGGATACCCTCATTAATTGTAACAGACAATGGGGGCCTATTTAAAAACCAAGACATTGATGACCTTTGTGAATAGTTCCACATCACTCGACACTGCTCCTCAATCTATTATCCTCAAGGTAATGGAAAGGCGGAGGCATCTAATAATAATATTCTCAAAATCCTACATCGAACTGTGATTAAGTCTGGTAGAGACTGACATCTACAACTAAATCCAACACTTTGGGCCTACAGAACAAGCATTAGAACACCAACAGGAGCCACACCATTTTCCCTAGTCTATGGCACTGAAGCAGTACTACTTATTGAGGTTGAAATCCCATCTTTGTGGATATCTTTACACGGTCTTGTAACTGATGAGAAATACCGCATTAATAGGGTGAATTATTTAGACCTACTTGATGAGTGTAGGCAATAGGCGTTCAATCATATGAAGGTGTACCAAGCACACATGTCCAAGGGGTACAATAAAAAGGTTAAACCATGCCAATTTCAAGTGGGGGATCTCGTCCTAAAGGAGAATCCTAAAAACCAGCCTAACTAGGAACAGAAAGGAAAGTTTGAACCTAATTGGTTGGGACCTTATGTTATCACTACTACTTTTGGGACTGGAGCTTATCAACTAGCTACACCTGAGGGAGATGTTCTTCCAGATCCTATCAATACTCTACATTTGAAGTGGTTCTACGCTTGATGTTCGGCTTGCAGAGCTTGTACAGTGAAAGACTCAAAAAATACCAATAACATCAGAAAATTGATCCTGAAGAAATCTAACAATAGTGGAAAAATTCTTGAAGAAAGGTATCCTTGGTGAAAACCTAGCAAATAGGCACCTTGATACTACAAAAACATTCAAAAAAGAAAAAATAGTAAAAAAATTGAAAAAGAGAAAAGTGCCTTGACGACAACCTGGTAACATAGGCATCCTGGTAGCAAAAGAATGAGAAAGTTTTGCCAAGTGGTGAAAACCTAGCAATTAGGCATCTTTTGTATTCTATGCTCTATCTATCAATCCATTGTTGATACTAAGCCTTCACAATTACACCTGTGCTAAAAGAGTTGACTTTGTTTCCTTATGAAAATATTATCCTTGCTTGGGATTTGTCTATATTTTTGTCTTAGGGTTAAGTCATTTTGCACTAGGGGCATCTCTGTCGGTGATAGGTTGCGTCTACTAGGTCATCATAGGATGGTTTGTCTCGTGACACAATACTTCTCAATGCTTTCACCAAACTATCACTTTCACGAAACAAGGGTGGCACAAACATTGCACTAACATGAACAATGTTCCTAGAACCTACATTCAATTGCAAATAGGAAGGAAGTTATACACAGACATGGAATACATATTGCTTGAATTCCAACTTTTGATTGATGAATCTCTATTGCGCTTGACAAATGAATCAATAGTATTTCTCAATACTACCTAAACACAGTTTGATCTTGGTTTGATTATAACTCTTTTATGTACCCATGATGTTTTAACTTGGGGCATCTAAGCAGTTATGAATTTTCTTTGATTGATCCACAATTAATAGTTGTTATGTCTTCCGAGTTATTCCATGACATCTGCATAAAGATAAAGAGTCCCAAGGATGGGGGCATAACATTTTCTTGATTTTCTGCGTATGGTGATTGTTCCAAATGATTCTATAAATTTCACCTAACTTGGATGTTTATGGTAAGAGCTGCCACCATGAGTGGATAGCCGCATATATCTCGATCTTCATTATGTGTAAACTATGCATATATCTCAATCTTCGTTATGTGTAAACTATGGTGAGGTTGGAACAATTTCCTTGTCTATTTTCTAACTATGATTCTCACTAAGGTATACGAAGCATGATGTACCCAAGGATATGCATTTTTAAGGTCATTGTGGGTCCAATATCTTGCCTTACACAGATTCTGATATAGTAAAAGGAAGGTGACTATTTTGTTATCCTAGCTTCTATGCCTTGATGCCTAAGTCTATTTCTGACATTTCATCCAATAAATATAGTATTCATACTTTCATAATATCAGTGGATATTAGTGATGGTTGTACTATCAGGTGGTATCCATTCCAAAAAGCACCCAATGATGATAAAAATGTTACAAAAACTACCAATCAGTGATAAGTCCTAAGAGTCTGCATATAGTTGCATTTAGAGATTGCATGATGCATGTTGAAAGAAGTAAAAGCATAAGGAATTTGAGCTCAAAAATTATTTCCATTTTTCTTCTAAATCTAAGTTAATTATAAAAAGAAATTCTATATTACTGATATTTATATCGTTGCACATCCATGACATACATTTTGCATTCATCAAATGAGACAGAAGAAAAATACAAAAAACAAAGCATTTTATACATCGCATTTATTTCTACATCCTAGAGTGCATCCATACATTTTACTTGCATAAGAAAAACTCAAAAACATACATTTTTCATATTCACATAGTATCATTTGAAACATATTTATATCAGTGATAAAACCAAAAATGCATAAATTATGTCATCATCTAAATCTAACTCATCATGAGACCAAGATAAATCTACACCACATGTGCAAACAAATCTATCAAAGCATATGGAACTCATGAATCATGTCAGAATCATAAATAGTTGCTATATATATATCAAAACATCATGATACAAAGATCAACAACATGGCACAAGTCTACACAAAGAGTAACAAAGGATCAGAAAGAATCAAATATACATATATAAAGTGTTAATGGTGCAAAAGAATCGCCTCACAAGGCTCTGGATATATAATATGATCCCACAAAATAGTACAAAATGATGTATCTCATGTCTGACCCCCCCTCTCCCTGATCTAGAGGAGGAGGAGGAGGTGGTACGAATGGAGGTGGAGGAGGCATCTCTCCCTCAAACTGCTGGGAAACCCGTGAATAAGAAAGTGCTCTTTGGCCCTCTGGAACTACAACATGGTATAAAGCAAAGTAATATGTTTCTCTCTGTCCCTAGTGAGTGGCTATCTGAGCCTAGATATCTCTCTCCACTCTGAGCATATCGCCCTGCCTATCCTGCTCTGCCCTAAGGCGCTCCAACTTTGAATCCCTGTCTATCAATAAAGCCTCTAAAGTAGTGATGCATGCTCTCAGTTGCTCTCTCTCCTGCTCACACTGAGATAGTGGGTCTCCATCTCTGTGGGAACCCCTGCCAGAATCCTACCCTGAAGGTCTATCATGTGATCTATCAGGCTGCTTCTATTGCTACTGTTGTCTCTACTACTCTCATGTCATTAAAGGACTTGGATCCATCTAAGGAGCAACAAATCTAAAGTGGGTACACCGACCCTCTCCACTACCACTAGACACATCTGCAATGCCACCCACAGTTCCACCTTCCTTATCATCTCCACCATCATCCCCCTCATCTGGAGGAGAGAGCCTACCATATCATCTCCCTCTATCCCTACCTCTATCTCACCCTCCTCCAGCACCCCTATCTCTATATGCTCCTCCCCTACCTCTGGTCAGACGATCATCAGGATCATAATCTATCAGATCCTCTATGCGAGGGATGGCCTCCTCAGGCACTGTGAATCATGAAAATGGATGTTGAAGTATCTCTGTGGCATATCCATCTGAACAACCTACATCAATGACTTCATGACAAAGATCCCAATCCACTCTGACCATATCTCAAATCTCCTGGTGAGCAATCTCATATACTAGCTAGACACCCCATAATGGTGCCTCGTCACAGACTTTGGCATATGCAGTCACGTCCTGGGTCCTACCCTGTCGTCGACTGAACTATCTCAAAACTCAGGTATGTACAAAATGCTCTACAATATATCTGGTTCTCTCGATAAGGTACCTACTTTGAAACAAAAATGTAACTTGTCTGATATCTGAGGTCCACTCCTCGTAGTCCAAGTACAACTACCATACTACCTCTGTCATATCATCAAAAAGCCTCTGCTAGCACTCTACCATGCCCAGATGGGGCTGCTAGATAAGACCGACGTATATATAAACATAAGGATACTCAGGTGCCCGTTGCCTATCTACAATGGGTTGTGTCACTAGGATGTGTTCCTAGGCCCAGATCTGAAGAATCAAAATGCCCACAGTCATGCTCTGAGTATAGTGGTAAACAATCTCATGGAGCTCTTGGTACATATGGGTCAGAATATAGTTTCCCCATGCAAATCTCCGTCTTGAGATGACCATCTGCTCCAACATATCTACCCATCCTACAAGGAATCCGTGTTGTCCTCTATCTGGCATCAGGATGCCACCAATCAAGCCTGCTAAATATATAGATAATCAATTGTAATGATCGCACATGTAATCCCAAGAAAGGTATCTCTGATCAATGGTATCATCCTGGAAATACCAACAAGTTGCACCAATTGCCACAGCAAAAGTCAACTCAAAGTGCACCTCGCGGCCAATAACTGGAACTCGTAGTATGCGCCATACATCCTCAGGAGTGACTATCATTTCCTTGGTTAGGAGATGGAAGGTGTTGTGCTCTGAGTGCCATGTCTCGGAAAGAGCAATCAACAACCCCTGGTTTACCCCTATATTGGGTAAACCAATCAAAGATCGTAATCCTACACGGACTACTACCTCCTGCTCATCATCTGACAATAGTCTGGCCAAGGCAAGAAAACACCCGGGATATGTCCCTTGGAATGCAACTACCTCAAAATCAACCTATTTTTGGAAAACAAAAGACAAATCAGTGTTCTATCTATAAAAAGAATGCAGAATCATGATCAGCTAAGTGATTCAGGATCCACAACAAACAAGCAGTTCAAAATGGATAAGTTTCTAAGTTCCAAAAATAGGATGCGATCCTAGAAAAATAGGGTGCGATCTCTTTTACCAGATACAATCCTGGAAATACAGTATGTGATGGACAATGCTAGTTATGACCTTGAAAATCCTGGATGTGACCCCAAAAATGGGGTACGATCGTGAAAGGATAGGATATGACATAAACCAAAATTCAACTATTAAACTAAGTTAAAATGGGGAAAACTAGATGCGATCCAGGCAATCCTAGATGCGACGTAGAAATTTGAGAAAAGAGGATACGATCTGGGAAATATCGGATGCGACGCGAGTTTGACAGAGTGCGATCCAAAATCCCGAATGCGAATGAGAAATCAAAGGGCTCTAAAAGCTATAGAAATGCATGAAAATTAAAATTACCAAATTCACGAGGTAGTTTTGCGAGTACTTACTAGAGGTGCATAATCAGTCGGGCGCTAATGATGACGTCTGAGCTCAAAATGATGCTTCCTAACTAGGACCACCATCTTCTCTCCAAAGCTCTCAAATTTACTATGGTTAAAAGTGAAAATAAATAGTAAAATGGTAATTTTTGAGACATATATTGGTCTTTTGAGCTATTTAGGGGTTCCAAAACTCCTCCCAGGCAACTGAAACTCCATTTCTGTTCTCTTTTTGATCAATCAGGAACCAAATCGAAGGTGCCTAAGGTGTTTTATGCAGTACAATAAACTTTTTATGACAACTCCTGAAAATGCAGAATTGCTCCATCTATTCTGAAAATCCGTTGAATTGCACATTTCATCATAAATCTTGGTCTGACATCATTTTATCAGTCTCACCACTCACATTTTCACATAATTAACTTTGTTCTCGTGTGTTTATTCTTAACACACCCCCCATTTCTTCACTTCTTCTAAATCTATTCTGACCTACCCATTCCATGCAAGTGATACATCATTTCAAAAGAGGGATTTTCTTCTTTCCTTCGATTTCATTCCTGAGGGGGCATGATCACACTATCATCAATCAAATTATTGCTTGAAACAACATTAAAATGACTTCGTTATCAAACAACTAGGGGCATGACAATTTCCTTGACTAAGTCGGAACTATTGGATAGAAAGCTTTGGTTCTCATAAGCTGGATATCTTGTGTTTCCTCATTTTAAAAAGATTTTTACTAAGCTCTTGGCTGATTCATACTAACTTTTAGATGACAACCAAGTTCAAAATCAATATTATCAAACTTTGGACGACAACCAAGTTCAGAATTGGTATCTTTAAGATCTTTTATTGACCTTTGTACGACAACCAAGTTCAAATTCAATTCTATCGGTTTAGTTCAATCAAGTGCGAGATTGATCCCATCAGACATTTCGTTTGATCATGAGTGAAATTCTCAAAATTTCTGAAGTCAACATCAAAAACTTTATTTGAATTAATGCGCTGCTCGCACATCAATTCAAAGAGGGGCTAATGTAACCACCTGGATTTGGTCTACTCTGACCATAGACCCTATTTTCCCTAAGTGTGATCATACCCCCAATTTTGTTTAGACAACTCTTCAATCGGCTAACATAATTCATTCAAATCAGATTTAATCTCCTAAGTGATCTAATCACTAATTTTTATTAATCACTTAAGCCAATCAAATCAATTTAAATCAAAAAATTTCAAATCAATACATGGCTAAGGTAATTAATTTAAAAGGAATTAAATAAATCCCTATTTATATCTAAACACTTGCAAAAAGCCTATCTTCTAGCCTAAATTAATCTAATTAATTGGCTATAGTCCTAATTAATTGTCTAAAGCAATAAAAAGATTAAATAATTAATATTCCTATTTTTGAATGAATATATTTAATATAATTCATTTCATTAATATCCCCCTAAACCCCTAAACATAACCCACCTCAACCACCTTGACCCTGGGTTCAAACCCATCCCAACCTATTCACCCCATGCTAACTCTAACCCTAATCCTAATCCCATTCTAACCCACCTCCTAATGATGTCACATTCCTAAAAATGTGATTAGGAACTGAACCCACTTATGGAAGTCAACTTTCTCAAGCGTGACTCCCTCTAAGTCCACCTTCTCAAGCTTGTCTCTTACACCCTCACCATACCTCTTAAATGCTTGTATTTAATGCATATTCCTCAAGTCCATGCCTCATGAATACCTTTGGCATTTATTCCTCTCACACCTCATTAATGGGTTTTACAAATCCATTAATGACCCTTGTCCCCCCTCTCTCTCCTCATTTATTGTATAAATAGAAAGAGTTTTTAAGCTCAAATGGGCCTGAATTTTAGATTGAAAATGTATTGTTATGATGTTAGGACTTATATAGATTCATGTTTCATTTTAGTTTCCATGATTATGCATTGCTATAATCTTGATTTCTAGAACTAGAATGCATGTTATTTAGATATCTTTCTTATTTTTAATAGAATCTTTCATGCTAGGTTGTATATGTCACTGAAAAAGGCATAATCTGAGGGCTATTATGTTGGTTTTCACACTCCTAGTTAGAAAGAAATAGATCAATTTTAGTGGATTTCCATGCTTTACTAACCCTATTTTCACTAACGTAATGATCTATTGAAGTGTTGTGTCGCAGGTAATAGGTGCACTATTTCACACATACAACTATCACTAGGGCAAGCTTGGGCTGGATCAAATTAGAAGATTGTTTGATACAATACGACAAGCCACAATGCATCAAAGAGGGGCAAATGTAGACACCCTTAAATGGACATACTTGCGACCTTACATTAAAACACTAATTTTCATCTATTAATTAATAGTTTTTTAATCATTAATTAATCATCTATTTCTTCTAAATCCATTCCCCAAATCATTTAATCATATTCCCAAAATTAATTAAGTTTATTTAATTAATTAACCTTAATTAATTAATCTTTATTAATTAGTTAAATTCAATTTCATAAAGTTTAAATTTAAATATTTAAACCTATTAATTAATTCTTCTAATTAAATTAATTTAATTTCACTCAATAATTCAATTCTAAATAAAAAGAATTCAATTATCTCATGTTTGAATACTTTAATTACAAAAATCAATTAAATATTCAAATAAATCCTTTCTCAAGTTCAAAAAGGTAACTCATGATCAACTTTTTAGTTAACTAAACATCCCCTCTTCTCTCCAATTTGAAGAGGTGGAATTTATTGGTTTCTTTTCAGTTAACTAAATATCTCGTCTTCTCTCCAAGATTGAAGAGGTGAAGTTTGCTGATTGCTCCTCAGTTAACTAAAACATCACCTCTTCTCTCCTAGTTGAAGATGTGGAGTTTACTGATTACTTCTCCAGTTCCTTTTGATCTCAAACATTCACCCTCTAATCTCTGGGATTGATATCATCCATCCAAATCATTTTCCATATTCTATATAATCAACCCTTCTCAACCATTTGAAGGATCTAGGATTTCAAGCTTTGTTCACACTTACTCTGCGGGATTCTTGTGAAGTATCAAGCATTCTTGTGATCATAATCAATATCATTTTCTCAAAACTCCCAAGTCATAGACGTTGTCGAAACCAATACTGAGCACCATTCATCCAGTGTTTTATAAGGAATAGAGAGAAGTAATAGAAGCCTCGAGCATCATGGTTTGAATTCATTTGTTTTCCTCTTTATCTTGCTTATTATTTTATTGTCCGTGGATTTTTTCTTAGTATTTCTGATTGTTTTCCCCCATTGCAAATCGGTGCTACTAACCCCGCATTAGTTCGAGTTTGGAGCAGGATTAGATCTACACAATTATTACTCTATACCAAGACAAAATTGTGGTGAATAATAGATTCTTTACTAATAATTAATGGTCAAATATTTTATGAACTACTTTAGAAGTGCAAATGTTTTATAAACTACTTTAGTATTTTCTAAAGTTCTAGGATTAATTTTTAAAATTTTTCTATTATGTATTTTCAAGTTCTTATTCTAAATGTTTAATATACCTACATTTACAAATGTATCCATACAAGAGAATAGTAATTGTTTCATATATGATAAATATTAATGTCATGATATTCTAGAATTGATATTTACTTCACCTAAGTTGAATAAAACATCACATATGGATATTCCTTTGTACACTTTAAGGGACATTAGGCACCTAGGGATAAACTCATAACTGTTGGGAACTCAACACACAAGTTCTCACATCATATTAACCTAAATACCAACCTATAGATTTACCACTATATATTTTAAGTGATAATAAGAATCAATGGTGTCGAATAAAGAACATGAGCTCAATAATAGGTGCTTAAATGATAGGGGTGAAAGTGCACAAAATTAGTAGATTTATTTCACTATTTAGAATAGAAATCTAACATGTAGGCACCTTTCAATAAAAATGCCCTTGTGTTTCATTTTGTGTAATGTTTACAATACTAATCACTCAACGTAATCCTTTCATTATCCTACAACAATGAGATAAGTTCAAGGTTTATATTATATCCATGATGCTTTATAAAACACCAATTTGTTAAGTAAGAGGTAGCTTTTATAGGATAAACTCAACATGTACAAGTTTCCACATCATAAATAAGAGGTTTATATTATACCCATGATGTTAAATTAAACACCAAGTTATTAAGTAATTGGGATATTAGGCTGCTATGCATGAAATTGTGACTATTGGGAACTCAACAAACAAGAAACCACATCATATTAAGATAAATGCCAACCTATAGATCTACCACTACATATTTAATGTGATGGCCCTTGACTAGATCCACAAATAAAGAGGTGAAGATTGAACATTGATAAGAAGTAATAAAACAATGTTTAGAGGCTACTAAGTCAGTGGCTTGCATAACACTAGTGTCTCTAAATATTATCAACAAGTATGATCAATATTATATCGATAAGTAAGGAGAAGAGATCGTTATTATGATAATGATGGTAATCAATATATTGTTGGTCGTTAGCATCAAACCAAAGAATATTTTTATTATAAATATTTTTTTATAAGGAATGAAGTGATGAGATTTGTGTAAGAGACAATAATATGTAGATTTGAATATGACTGACTTCGATAAGGGTCAATGGAAGATAGCGACTTATATACAAGATCAATGTAAGAGAGAACAATGATAGAAATACTCAAACATTACTAATGCTCAAATATCGATAATAATATCAATTTACATAAGAATACTAACTATCAAGTAGATAAATCAATAATTATGCAAAATTAAGTTTCTATTGACAATAATCTATTGGGAAGATAACAATTGGGCAAGCATGTTGATGTGATTACGCATGGGAGAACAAATCAATGATTAGTAATGAAAGAGTGTGGTGCAAGGGCACCTAATCAAAGAAGGTCAAAGAATCATGAAGGATAAATATTTTTTAATGATGTTCTAAGTCATTGTGATCATTTGTATGATGTATTGATTCATGTTGAATCCATTTGTAAGTACAAAAGCAAGAATTGTAATGAAGTTGTTGAAAGTTGTCAACAAGGTCCTAGATAGGTCTAAGAGGTCAAAATATGAGAAATGATCCATATAAAGGTAAAAATGATGTAATAATTCCTTGAATTTCCATTATGACATGTTTAGAAGGTTATCACAAAGTTGTGAGGTTGTATGTGTCAAAATGCAAATATTGCATAAAAACTTGTAATGCAACATTTAAAAAGTTGTTCTAAAAAGTTGTTGGGAATATGAAGAGGTAGTTGTACAGTTTTGGAGGAAGTTATAACATTTGGTAACCACCAAGAGGAAGTGAGGAAGGTTATATAATCTTTCCTTGGTCGAAATATAGGGGAGAGGTGAAGATTCTACAAAGTTGTGACAGGAGCAGCAATCAGCATTTTGACTGTCACCATTCTTGGTGACAGTCATGAAGTTTTGAATCTCATCCCAAGGAGATCTAAAGAAATAGATGGTTGAGGAGGAATGTGTACACACCTCTCAAGTGCATTTTAAATTTTTTATTCTTATGAATTCAATAAACAAGTTGTTTCTTGTAAATCTTTGACTGTCTTTTTGTTCTCAGTCATGTTTTCACTAGTTGCAGAGCATTTCTTAAATGGACAATGGATTAAATAAAATAAAATATGTATTGGAAGTCTCCTATGATGAACTATATTTAATTTTAATCAAGTTGGAGGTATTTTAATGCAAGATCCAAGAAGATCCATGGAGATTAGTGAAAACGGGTTCAAAACCCTCATTTCTAGGTTAGATGCAAGGATTTGTTTATAACTTTAGTTTCAACTGATGGAAAAATCTTAATCCTGGTTTATTTTGAAGTAGACTCATGAATATTTAATATTCAATTGGTTTTAAGTTGATTGGTTTTGTATTTTTGAAGTAAATGGATGCCCTAGCAGCATTAAGACGGGTTTTCTAAGTTTTGTGTTGACAAAAAATGGGTCTCTGTCCTAGGGCGATAACTTTTTCATTAACTGTTGGATTTCTCTCTCCTTTGGATATGTTTTAACAGACCTAGTTATAAAAAATTCCACCAAAGATATTGTATTTTTGAGGTCTACAACAGAAGTTGAGTAACAGAATTTGGGGTATCTAAACTGTCAATGACAGTCAATTTGTTTGTATTTGCTTTTGGTTGTATGGATACAAAATGGTATGAATTGATCAACTAAATGTTTATAACCCTCAAGGTAACTTTTTAAATGGGAATCCATGAATATAAGGTGATTTATAAAGTATAATGATTGGGACTACAGGACAATGCATGACAGGGACAATTAAGTGCACACAATTGCAAGTGCAGGCAGGATGGAGGACAAAGTGAATGGGTCCAAAGGATGCATTGGTTAGTGTTTAGTAATGTGACATAAAGTTGAATGTATGCCTATTTGGTGGAAGATATAAATGTGGAAAGACAAGGTATGCTTATCTCATGAAGCAAGGTAAGTGGCAATGATTTGATCCTATAAGGATAGTGCTAGAAGCTCGATGCTTAGAATGATTTGGTAATGTGAAGTATGAATCAGTTTTCATTTGGAATCTAAAATGAGGATGTGATCCAAGTGTATATGAGTTAGTCATGGAGATTGATGGAGTAGAGTATATGCTTGACCTTAATATAAAGTTGTGTAACTGAGTTTATATTGGGAAATGGATAATGAATTTGGTGATGAATCAACAATGACTCAAGAATACAACCTAGAGAAAGGTTGAGTGGATCAATTTTGGATCCTAATGGGAACTACTTGGTTCCTCTGCATCAGAGTGTGATGCTTACTATGTACAAATCTGATCTATATGCAATGATTAGAACTTGTTGTTGATATAATTAGTAATCATTATGAAATAAGATAATTAGAAAGGGACATAAGTCACATCCCATAAAATAAGACTCTTTATTAAAGAATGTCGATATTGTAACGGGGGAAAATTGGATAGAATCAACCTGATAATATCTGCAAAAGAGATTAGAGGATCTAACCACAAAAGATCCTACTCTATGCATAAAATTACTATCTCATTCAAGAAAGAAAGACAAAACATGATAATCTAATGCATAAGGAATAATCAATAAAAATCACAAAATATATCACCAATATTCCTTCCTTGCATTGTCTCTTCTTTCTATTGTGGGCTCTCAAATTCAAATCCTCAAGTATTGATAGTGCAAAGATATGAAAATTGTGGTTGTAAAACAATGAGGAGTCAACCTCCTTTTTATAGATTTCCAGACTTTAATAGACAAATTTTATTAAGGGGTGTTTTTTTATAATGAATGGTTAAGAGTAATTTAAACAAGGTTGATTGATGAGACAACTCAGACTGCATGACAAGATAACTAATTGCATGACAATAAATTGAATATGCAAATGATTGATTTATTGACAACTGATTGAATAACTAAAGACTAAAAATGAAACTAATTGCATTGACACGAGGCTAGATAGATAATTGATTGCTTAAATTAGCAGACTAACTTGTTTGAGTAGATAAACTGAAGAATATAATTAGCATTAAAGAATTAAAGAATTATTTAACTATGCATGATATGAGAATAAATAAATAAAATAATCATTTTATTCAATTATAGAAGATAGAGTTAATAATTATTTAATTATGGTGACAAGAATAAGAATTGTTAGTTTAATTAAATAATTAAAAAATAATAATTAAAGTTAGAGATAATGAATTATTTAAATAATTAAAATTATTTAATTATAAAAGACTCGAAGAAATGATTTGATTAAATAAATGAAATAATTTACTTAATTAGAGAAGACTTAGTTAATTAATTAAGCAATTAAAATAAATATTTAATTGTGGTGACAAGAATCAAGAAGACATTTAATTAAATAAAAAATATTATTTAATTGTGTAAGATAAGAATCAAAAAGATATTTAATTAAATAATTATTATTATTTTAATTATGGGAGAAAGAATCAAGAAGGTTATTTTAATTAAAATATAAATATTATTTAATTATGAGTACATGGGAGAAGACATATGAAATGAGTTGAATAAATCAACTAGTTAACTCATGTGTATGAAATTAATAAATACTAGCACTTGCACCCAAAGGAGGTGCAAGAGGTACGCCGATAGGTGTTTTAATTGAAAGCATAGAATGTTTACATAATAAAAGTAAGTGTATAAAAGTTTAGGTCTACAAACATGTATCATTGTAGAAAGTAGTTTTCTACATGGTAGCATCCAATAGTATCCATGTTTTTTGTAGTTCCTCAAAAGCGTAGCATTCAAATGCATCAAAAGACACTAAAAAATGTAGTATTTGTAACTATAAATCTTAAAATTCAATAGAAATAGTTAAAAGGCAAAATTCAATGTATTACTTTTAAAGCTTTTAGGGAGTCTAAATGTACCTCCAAATATTATTGTGATACTTCTTTGATATATGTAACACAAATATATTACAATAAACTTATTCACTACAATAGAAATAGCATTGCAAGTAACTAGGGAAAAAATCATTGATTCTTACACATACAACATATGAACAAGAGTTGAAATTGTTTTGATTCTAAGATAATAGTTGTTTTGAATGGCTCTGCTCTAGTGCTCTAAACTGTGAATTTGTACTATCAACTCTCTGGATGATCAGATTCATTTCTTCTTGCATACCAAATATGCCGCGACAAAGCCTTTGTTCTCGGCTAAGGGGGAATCAATTTATGGCACTGACTTCCCTTCCAATTCTAGGAGAGCATTTCTGAGACCTATGCTCTCTTCCCCTAGGATTTCTCCTAGGGCTCTACCTCGAGAGAGTTGCATTCTAGATAAATTGGTTCCATGGATTCCTGCTTACCTGCAAAATGCCAAGCGAGCTCGACGTTTCCACTCTTCTTCAGCTCGAAGTGTTGTCCCCTCTTGCAATTCCTCATTTATATTACCCATCAAAAATAGGTTTTCTAAACTTCGCTCGACGGAGTCAAACCATTTTCTGGGCTGTCCCTTATATTCCCCTCCTCATAAATGGCATGGTGCCCTCATCAAGCATGAAGCCACTCCTAGGGTTTTGCAGCCCTTTCCCCCCAGGTCTTCAACGCTATTACCTAAGCATGCTAAACCTAATCTGTCCTCATCTTTACTATATTCTCCACCGCATCACAGAGACTTCGTAGGGGCCCCAGAGAGGAATGATAGGAACAAAGGGTTACCCTCAAAATAAACCTATATCCCCCTGCACCGAAGAAAGGAATTATCTACCAAATCTTCACCTAATATTGAAGCTTTCTCTTTGGAAATTATTGATGGTTTCATAGAAAAAACACAAGAAATGTGTGCCTCCTTTGGGTTTTTTTGCAAATGGAATGGAGTGGATTGCTCATCTAACATAATCGCACCATGGTTAGAGAAACAATTGAATTTCAAGGTAAGTATCGTTCTCTTGCCTAAAAACTTTTTCCTCATGATGTGTAATAATTTAGATCTTAAAGAAAACCTCCTTAGGGAAGGATGCCCTAGATATAAAGGTATAGAATTTTCAGTGTTTGATTGGTCTCTGCTTTTTGATCCTACAAAATTAACTAATTTTCAAGTTGAAAGATTTGTTTTTCTAAAAATATGCCAGTTGAATTCTTGAACTATGAATTATTAAGGAAAATCGGAAACCTTTATGGTAAATTTGTAGACTTCATAGATAAGGATCTCTTATATACTGATACAGTGATCATTGTAAGGATGAACTTAACAACTAAAAATCTAAAACCTGTAGAAATTAAAGGTAAAACATTAATTCACAGAATAAACCCAATTATTTTGCATAAAAATCTGGATGAACTAGGTATGTGTCCTGGATCGGCTGATCCATTGCCTGGGAATAACCCTCGTCATAAATTAGGTTATGGTGACCATAGTGAACCCTATATGCATAATGTGTCCTTTTTTAAGGATAAAGGGGGCTTCATAATCACATCTTTGAATCCCAGTGATCAGATTCATGACCTTTTGTTTGATCCTACCCTGATTACATACTCCAGTGTTAAAAGAAAAGGCAACCTAAATGACACAGTAGGGAACTTTCCCCACCACTTAACCCCGTGTGTGGAGCCTAAATCCTTTGGCTTAGATTATCAATGTGGCAATGCCACTGCCCAATCCCCTTCTCACCAGACTCCTGGAATATCTAATAAGATTATCTTAAATTTTGATATGGTAGAGCAGCCTCTGCCCCTCGGCCCTCAAACAAAACTACAAATAGAAAATGGATTTAATAAGTTGTTAGGAAAGGATACGAATATCTTGAACATATCTGATTTCTCCAAAAATTCACTTATGCATAGCAATAATCTAGGAAAAGATAGACATGATCAATATCTAGGAGAAAGGATTTGTAGCAAGGATAACATCCAAGAAAATTATAATTGGCTGAGCTCAGAATCACAGGGGATAAGGGTTTCCTCTCCCACCCGACCAGTCTCGAATGGAAATGCAACTAATGTTAAACTCTTGGGAGATACTAATATTATGATAGAGGAGGGCCCTAATATAATTGGTGGTGTCCGCCCCTCTAATTTTGTGTTTGGTTTAGGGCCTCTATTGGATGGAGATAACAGTATTGGTGGTGCTTTCCCCTTTTATTCTGAGAAAGGTTTGGTGCCACTATCTGAGGGAACCAATTTTGGATCTCCTCTGGTGAATGGTCTTATAAGAGAGGTTCCTTCAAATATAGTAACCAAGGTGTCTGAGGTGACCCCTGATTTTGGGTTCTCAATGGAAGGAATATCAAATGGGTCGCAGATAAAGGCTCTATTCACCTCTAAAGTTTAGGGGACGATACCTGATGCATATGCCCAAATAGAGAGAGACAGAGGTAAAAATTATCATTGATTTTGTTGGAGACACCCTTCCTGATGAACTCATTGATATGTTTATGGATGAAAAATGTGATAAAGATGAATTGTTACTTCAAAGGTCAATTCTTATCAAGGGCATCGAGGAGATGCAAATTTTAGATGATTTTGAGACTATGGCTAACCTTTTGGTTGAAATAGATAACTTAGAAACTAAGGACCCTGATTCCTATGGTATTTCCTGTACACAGATTAGTAAAAAGACCATAGAATGCGGTCGAATTCCAAAAAAGAGGGGTAGGAAATCTAATGGGGAACTTAGGAATAGAGATGGAGAAGCTTCAGGCCAAGTCAAAATTATGACTCTCTTTAATGCTGGGAAGGGGCAGGGCCTTCCCAATGAGATATGATTGTCCTCTCATGGAATTTTAGGGGTTTAAATGCCCCTAACAAGCAGTAGATTCTCCATCACTGCATAAAGAGTACTAAGGCATAGTTATTATTAATACAGGAAACAAAGATGTGTAGGGAGGAGGCATTTACTTTCAAAAAGAAACTTGGATTTAGAAACCTCAAAGAGTCACAGGCTATAGGTGCATCCAAAGGTTTAGCCATTATCTGGGATCCTAGATCCATCTCCTTCATTATCTTGGAAAAAAACCAAAATTGGATGGCTGGTCAGGTAAGGAATTTTAGAAATAACCTTGTTTTCAATCTTATTAATGTGTATGGTCCTACACAATCAAAAGATAAACTCCTAGTCTGGACAAAGATTAAAACCTTCCTTGGTTCTCACCCTAATCAACCATGCTTGATTGGTGGAGATTTTAACATTGTCACTAAGCTCTCTAAGAAGAGAGGGGGTAGTACTAAACTACCACAGGCTACTAATGATTTTAATGACTGGGTCTCTAGAAATTCTCTACTGGAAATTCATACGGAGGATAATGCCTTTACATGGAATAACAGAAGGAAAAAATTCTATAACATTGCAGAAAATCTTGATAGATTCTATAGCCACGAGAGTCTAACTGAGGTTAATTCAACCTTTAATGCACAAATACTCCCCATTTCTTGCTCAGACCATTACCCTGTCCAGCTACAAATTGTTGTTGACTCTAGGCCAAAGAATTGTCCTTTCAAATTTGAACAGATGTGGCTCCAAGATGAGAACATCCTCAATCTCATTAAATATTGGTGGGAGGAAGTTCAGGTTTTAGGGTAAAAAATGTATATAGTAGCTTGCAAACTTAAGATTATCAAAAGAAAATTGCTAGAATGGAATTTGGAGAAATTTAGTATTATTTTTCAGAAAAAATTGGCTTTCGAGGAAAAAATGGAGGTAAACTCACAAGTGATTAGCTCTGGAATGGATGAAACATTATACCTTGAAGAGAAGTCCCTCTTATCTGAATATGAAGATATATTGTCTAAAGAAGAGATTTTTTGGCGGTAGAAATCTAGGGAATCATGGTTAGAAGCAGGAGATAGAAACACAAAATTCTTTCACAATAGTACTAAATAGAGAAGAGTAACAAATAGAATCACAGGGATTAGGACAGATGATGGGAGGGACCTCCAATAACCTTCAGATATAGTGGATGAAACAATTAAATATTTTAAAAATATATTGAATAACACAAGATCCTCTAATCTATGTGAACAGAATAAGATGCTCAAGCATATTCCAAAAATTGTAACACCCCAACACAACAAAAGTTTATTGGAAAAATTTACAATAGATGAAGTAAAGGATGCCTTAATGTGTATGAACCTTGAAAAATCACCAGGGTCGGATGGTTTCCCAGCTGCCTTCTATAAAAAATGTTGGGATTTCATAGGAAAGGAGGTTACAGAGGTACTAGAAGGAGTTAGAAATTTAGGTAAAATCCTGAAAGAATTTAATGATACCTTTTTAAATATTATTCCAAAAAAGGATAAACTGAAAACTCTAAATGATTATAGACCAATAGCGCTCTGCAATACTTTATATAAACTACTTTCTAAAACTTTAACAAATAGGCTCCAAAAACTATTACCCCTATTAATTAGTGAGGAACAAACTGAATTTGTTCCTAGCCGATCAATATATGATGGAGTTATTATAGCTCAAGAAGCTATTCATTCGGTTCAAAATAATAAATCTCCTAGCATGCTAATAAAATTAGACATTAAAAAAACATACGACAAAGTTGACTGGAGATTTCTGTGTAAATGTTTAGAAGCCTTTGGATTTGAAAAAAGATGGATTAACCTTATATATGAATGTATATCTACGCCTATGATCTCTGTCCTGATTAGTGGCACTCCGAAAGGATTCTTTGAGATGTCTAAAGGAATCTGACAAGGGGACCCTATGTCCCCGTACCTCTTCATCATTATGGCTGAAGCCTTGGGGAGAGCTATACATTCACAGCAAATAGAAGACAATATAAAAGGTATTAGAATATCCAGTAGTATGGAACCAACTACCCATCAACAATTTGTTGATGATACCATGCTTTATGGAGCCAGTGAAGAAAGTGAAGCTAAAATGGTCAAATCTATCCTTGATTCTTACACTACTGCCTCAGGGCAAGAAATCAATGAAAATAAATCTGAAGTATTTTTCTTTAATACACCATATAAGATATCTCAACAAATCTGTAGAATTCTAAAATTCAAGCCTGGAAGTCTCCCCTGTAAATACTTGGGTTTACCTTTAGATAAGGGAACAAGAACAACCTCTCTCTGGAACCCAACAATAGAAAAAATTAAAAAGAAAATGAACTCCTGGAAGGGCAAATGGCTCTCTTCAACTGGCAGAGCCACAATGGTAAAATCAGTCTTGGCCTCTATGCCAATCTATCAATTAGCATGTATTAATCTTCCTGCTAATAAAAAAGGAGAATTAAATAAACACCTAAGAAACTTCTTTTGGCAAGGAACGAGTGACGTAAAGAAATATCCCTTGATAGCATGGGAAAAAGTTTGCTATCCAAAAGATTAAGGGGGAGCGGGTATTAAAAACATTGGAGATCAAGGAAAGGCTTTAGGAGCTAAATTAGTATGGCATCTTTATAGGAATCCATAGGCTAAGTGGGAAAATTTTTTAATATCAAAATACTTAATTGATAATAACCCGAAAAACATCTTTAGGGAAAAGAACCAGCCAAGAGGCTCCAGAATTTGGAATTTCATGCTAGAATGTCACTTGACTATTTCTAGTAAACTCACCTAGAACTTAGGAATAGGGGAAGATGCTCTATTTTGGGTAGACTCTTGGGCAGGGTTTGAAACTTTGGATAAACCGCATTTTATTTGGTCCATAAATATACTAGAATCCTCTCTGGACTGTTTTGTTAAGGATTACATTAAAAAATCAACTAAAGGTACAGGTTGGGAATGGAAGGAATTTTCGGCTTTCAACTTACCTAGGGATGAAGCTTGTCTCCTTTCTGAGGCATTAAATAAGAGATGTGTAGTTCTCAATGGTAAAATTGACACCTTGGTATGGGATGGGGCTAATAATGGGGAATATAACTCGAGGGATGACTATATTGCAATTAGAAGCAAACAAATCATGCCAAAGACAAATATACCTACAAATCTTTGTTGGAACAAATATTACCTTCCTAAGGCAGGTATATGCACCTGGATTGCTATGCACCAAAAGCTACTTACAACAGAAAGATTTAAGAAAATGGGATATGAAGGACCCAATAGGTGCCCTTTATGTGAAAATGATGAGGAAGACCTTAACCACATCCTCTTAACTTGAAAATTTTCAAATCAATGCTGGAAGTGGTTATGCTACAACCTAGGCTGGCAATCTGCTTTCCCCAAAACCATTCTTGAGATGCTCCAATCCTGGTCTGAATTAAAGAAGGGGAGAATTTATACTAAATTATGGATTACTGCCCCATCTATTATCATATGGGAATTGTGGAAGGAGAGAAACAGAAGAATATTTAGAGATGAGAAATTGGATGTAAAACAATTAATTAATAAAATGGAAACAAGCATAATTGAATTTACTAATGATAAAAGTAGGAACCATAAAAAAAGAGAGGCAAAGATGTCCCGTTGGGATGAGGAAATCAGGGGTAATTGGGTAGGCCTTGTCCTCCCACCTTTCTATGGTCCAGGAGAAAATTTATCAAAATCTAGGAGGGAAGAGTGTGTATGGACACCACCATGTTATGGATGGTTTAAAATGAACTTTGATGGGGCATCAAGGGGCAACCCAGGTGTAGTGGGTATTGGTGGTTGTGTTCATAATAGTGAAGGTAGAGAAATTGCAGTGTTTCCCTCCCCTATTGGTAATGAGACTAACAATAGGGCGGAACTACTCACACTCTTAAAAGGAATAAATATTTGTAACGATCTAGGTATAGAAAATTTGGAAATTGAAGGAGATTCAGCCATAATGCCCTTAGGATAGACTCTACCCCTAGCTGGAGACTTAATGCGCTTCTTACTGAAGCCATTAATGTAAGTAAGGAGTTCTCCAAAATCACAATTAATCATATTTATAGAGAAGGAAATAAAATGGTAGATGAATTAGCTAATATGGGAGCGGGTGGCATGTCTATCCCCCATGAGGCGCCTTCAACATAGATCAGGATCCTCAAAATTAGGCAAGTCCTTGGGTTGGATAGGGTTGAGTCAGTAACCTTACTTTAGGTTAGCTTTAGAGTCGAAGCCACTGATAATAGATAAATTACAATTTTAATAAGTCCCTCAAATATATAAGGAATATCCATTTTCTTTACCTTGAAGCTTTCCTGGAAGGTATCACCCAAGGTTATTCAAATCATCTCCCAACATAACACAGAGCTAGATCATTATGTAAGGTTCCATTAAAATAAATATATGTAGGTATGTATGTACATTAACATGCATGTATGTATGTATGTAGATATGCACATCTGAAAGATTGTCCATATGTATGTATATATGTACATAGGTGTGAATGTATGTAGGTATGTATATATTTACATATCTTTATACATAGGCTGACAACCCTCTTTTGCTGTCAACTTAGGATTTGAAGCATGTCGTATATATCCCAAATAAACAATTGTTACTGACTTAAACAATTTTATTGTTTATACTTACATTCATAAAGTAATTCATAAAAGATATCCATAATCATAATTAAGACACGTGTTGATATATCCTTATGATTATCACACCCAGACAGAACCTTAGGATATCGAAACATATATAAATCTCCTTTATGATCGCTTGAAGAATTAAGCACTTATACAGTTATACGGATATACACACAAATATATAAATATAAACTTACACACGTAGTAGTTGCTAAATTTTATACACTTGAATTTAGTCACTTCACCTGCAATAATTATGATGCCATTACAATAAATATCTAATTAACACTTCCAGGATCCACCTCACCTCATGATTTTGATCAACGAGTCTGGCACGAGTTGATACTGATGCAGTAAGAAAAGGAGTAAGTTTAATTGATTAAAAACCACATGTGTGTAATACTGCAATAAAGGATCCATTAAATTAGGCCAAATTCATGCTTAGGGACCGACGGAGGACAAGGTTACTTTAGGGTGAAGTTATTGGGGCCCTATATTAATTACATGAGTTGGCCAATTTGGCATTGTTAATCATTGGTAATGATAATTTCCCAAGGAAGAAAAGCTCTCTACAAGAATGGAGTCCAGGCTTATCACATACCATCTCAGCGACAATTGGGCCATGGCATTCAGAGGTGGCATTAAACCTGAAAGGTGAAACAAGATTCTCAAGCCTATCCTGGAAGTGGCAAGAAGAGCGCTAGAAAAGGGTATGTGGGACGAACACTTTGACAATGCATTCACATACCGGACTAATGGTAACATTGTAGGTATTTTCTTGGCCCTGGCTACCTTTGCAGGTTATAAAAAAGAAGATGTCATGGAGGCTACAAAGTTAATCTTTGAAGATGATATACTGAGAGGTCTAGAGAACATGGTATATAGTATCAAAACCTAGCTACTTGTGTCATTCCCAGAAATAATAATGCAAACTGAAATAGCCAAGTTTAGTGACATCCCAAATAATCAAAGGGTTCCAATGATGGTTTTCAAAAATGAGAAGGTCTTCGACTCCCACTGGCCAGAAATGCAGAGAAATGTGGATTTTTTGTTCAAACAAATACTAAAAAAGGAAGTGGATAAGGACTGGCTCATAAAATATTGGCGTGATAAAGGTTTTGACATCCCAGAAGTGTTGTATAATATGGAACTAGAGAACTTCCGTATCGTTACCCCATCTATGAAGAAATGCTCAAAAATGTTGAAAGATTCAGAAGATTCAGAAGTGGCCATCATCATAATTAAAAAGGGTGAGGGAGAATGGAGCTGAGATTTGCTCCATAAAGACTACATTAGGAAAAGTGGTAAGGCTTAAGGGTTTGCAGTATATATTAGTTATATATGATACTAGTTTTTGTTGGGTATAATAAGTCAAAGGATTAGGGGAGGATATAGTATAGATATAGTTTCAGTATTTCTTAGAAGGAATAGATAAATATTGTCAAGTAATAGTCAAAATACTCTGTTATGAAGGACAAGTTTTTTGAATATATATATATATATATATATAGACACACACACACACACACACACACACACACACACACACACACACGGAAGTTTATCACTGAAATGTTAATGTTAATTTTAGTTGTGATTATTTCCTTTGCCTATAAATCAATTTTCTCTTTTGGAATACTAGGTAATGCTCAAATGTTAAACAGAATCATCAGAATAGGAAATAAAAGATAAGTTTTTAAAGATGATTTAAGAGTGTCTATAGTCATCCTGCAGCTTATCATGAGGAAAACATGCATTACGAGGTCTACGAAGGATATTGAAGCAAGGATAAGACTTCACTAAGAAGAGAAAATCAAGCCCTAGGAAGTAGCAACAAGGTGTATAACCCCACATTCTTGGGTTAGGTATGAAGTATTTAAATTGGCTGCAGTAATACAATATTAATTTATACAGAGACATTAGTGAATATACTCCATATATATATATTTTTATATATATACATTTACATATACATATACATATACATATACATATACATATACATATACATATACATACATACATATATATATATACACATTTATATATATATATATATATATATATATATATATATATTTATATATACACACACACACACATATATATGTATATACTTTTATATTTATATATATTTATTAATATAATCATAGTTCTTTATATAAATGGGTAAATTACACAGGTATGATTATATAGATTGATACATTTTTTAGACAGCCATGGGTTAAGCCGACAAGGGTAAAACAAGTTAACATACTTTCAGTTACAAATCCTTGAAAACTTATAAGTCTTCCTAACATAAATACACTTAAGATGAAATTAATATGGGACTCTGCCCCTCCAAATATCCTACCTATTAACCTACCAAACAGGAGAAGATGGATCGATGTCGATTCCTCTCCGCATGGCCTCAATTGTATATAGAAACTCTCCTTATATTCAGCCTTGAAGGGGCAATTCTTAGGATAGTGGGCTCCTAAGTTTCAAAATGAGAATGACGACGCCCATTAAACTAAGAGGTCCTCGGATCCAAATCGCCTTCGACACATCAATATCGGGAATGAGGTTAAAAGGTGTTCTACTCTCATCTCATCATCTAGTTCAGGGCTATCTTGAGAATCTTGGGCAGAGAATGCCTCAATAATCTGGATGAGCACAAGGTCAATTCTGACATCCCAGCTCTTTTCATCGCCTCAGCTCTCCAAGCTGGCACTGACAAAATTTCGTTGGGGATTTTGTGCAGAAGATTGTTCAAGAATTCCTACCTAGAAAATTTAGATAAAGTTTTGGCCAATATCAGGGAAGATTTAACTATACCCAAACCATGCTTTTATGACTTATCGTTGGTGGGAGGCCGACCGGTTCCATCTTTCCCAGTTTTACAAATTGATGACCTGGAGCTCTTTGTTGCCTGGACTCCCACCATTAGGAGAAACCTAAACTTCTTGTATAATTTCTTTCATGTTAAACTCCTGGATAGAGTAGACCGGATTGATTCCTTCATTCTGGAAGATCAAGTTGGAATCAGGGAATCAGATTCAGACCTCAGCACCAATATTGACATACCATTTCCAAGGAGACATTACAATGTAGAATATGACTCTCTATCTATGAATGATAAATAAAAAATGAGTATGGTGATGTATATCCTTCCCTTTTCAATCTTAGATTGATAGTTGTATTATCTGGATCTTTGAGCTACTGAGAACTAGATAGGGTTAAAATAAAGCAATATAAGATACATGGATGGTAATCAGGTAGAACTTGCTCTACCCCAGTTCCAGGTTACCACACACAGATAAAGAGATGCAATATCATAAAGCAACATTCACTTATATAAATTTATAGATATGTATATCCCTGCATAAATATAGAAAGGAAAACATTTCAATTGTAACTCGGTTTTACTGCTTTGAAGGATAGGGATTGTTTTCTGAGGTACCCATTTCGCTTTGTAACCCATAACTGAAGTCTACAAATAGGAAGGATCTTAGTGAAATAGGTTTCTTGGTTTTGAGAGCCCAGTTACCTTGTCTGGTATTGGAAACTTTCACAACTAAACCTCGTTATGACAAATATGTTGAAATATTAGTAGTTTCTGAAGGTTTGGATGCTCTCTTTGGAAGCTTTCGTAGGAGAGTCTTAGCCTATCAGAAGCAAAGTGAATTTTCTTCTTATATCTTAATGTTTTGTTCATAAATGTTATCATAATTTTTTGAAAACAGATGCCAGATATATTGTTATAAAGATAGACAAAGATCCTTTCCCATGAATAGATGTAAAGAGAAAAATTTACACTAAAAACTAGGTATTCATCAGATTCTAAATTATGCAAGCTCGTATTCCTAATAGTATTGAAATTATATGAGGATGATATCGTATGTTCAAAACTGAAAAACATTGTATGGTTTTAAATTATTTCACAAGAAGGAAACAATCTCGTCTAACCAATACAATGAAAATCAAATCTAGCCCAAGTCAGAAGAAGATGGATGTTAATCTAGTGATAGCATTGTTCTAACTGGATCATGCAAGAAAATTGCTTTAATTCCCCCTTTTTTTCCCCTTTTGGTAGATTAAGTGGGAAAGGTTTAAAATAAAAATAATGTGTTTAAGAAATACATAGCGATAAAACATAGGTTGTGGTAAGAATTTTATGACATACGTTTTAGGAGTCAATTGAATTATGTAGTATTTTCATTTAAAACCTAACTATTATGCTCTTATATGGTTGGGATATTCTTATTGAGTAATCTCAAAATATTGAATCAAGGACTAAAAATTGCTAAAAGGTGATATTTCTAACCATTATCAAAAACATTAGATATGTTTCCCGAGTTATTGTGTGTGCAGGATAGGTAATAAACATCAAAGATATAATCTCAAGATTCAAAGTCAAAGACATGGATTCAACTAGCAAATAGCCAACCTTGTGGCTCTCCTTAGCTAGACTAGGTATTGGATACCAAATTAGGTTTTCAGAGTACTGGTATCAATTGTAACTCTATGAAGGTATGCCTTCATCTATTATGTAAATGAGGGAATGCCCTCATTATATTTGTAATTTGAAATATGGACCTAGGGTCCCGATCATTATATTTGTAAATTGTAATCTAGACCTAAGGTCCTGGGCAAGACTGGAGGTTTTCTTCTCCATTATTTCCTACCAGTGCACGCAGAGAATGGAGTCTTTGTAAAATTTGAAAAGTTTAATATTAATAAAATTATTGGCCTCGGCCTTTTACCGATAAAAAAAAAACAAAAAAAAACATATGAACAAGAGTTTGAATATCATATTTACCAAATGAACAAGAATTTCAATATCAACTTTACCAAACTTGTTTTCATCAAGTAGTGCATGGTAATGCGTAGCCAAAGACATATACAACAAAAAAATGCATTTTACATGGAAAATTTATTTCAACATAATGAAAGTTGTTCTTCATTTACTATTTACTCAAATTATCTACTCTTTTCAATCTAATAAATTAATTTTATGATAGCGGTGTATAGCTAATACTGTTAAATGTGAATTTAAATTTCTCTTAAGTATATTAATGTTTACTATTTTTTGATAATTATATGTATTTAATAGAGAAATTTATAACACCTGCTTAAAACCTATTTGTTATTGGGAAATTATAATTTATTTTACATAACTATATTTTTAGGCTTTGAACTATTACCCTTATTAAAAAAGGACGTAGTTGTCTTTTTATAATTGAAGTAAAATATGTTTTTTAGATATTTAATGATTTAAATTCACTCTTCTACATTGTAAGAGGCTTTCTTCACTTAAAAGTAAAAAAAAAAATGCTAATGATACAAAAGAACAAAATGTAAGAAAGTAGCCAACACACCAAAATTGCATTAACCATAATCTAATTAAAATATCTAACAATTTCAAAAGGTGGTACAAATTACTACTGATGTAGGTACCGATATTCCAGTTTATCTGGCAGCCTTCAAGGACTTCAATAGTCTGCATGTGTGAGCAGTACCTTATGATCTCAAGAGCAAATCTAAGGTAGTATGCATCTGCTATACATAGCAGCGCTAAGGAAAACATCTTCAGAATACAATTGCAGATCGAGAGCAGATTTCAAGGCATACATAGAGCTGATGTAAAGAAGCCCTAAGTGGGCTA
>MU224820.1:2589961-2616648 GCA_018584345.1 Thuja plicata
TATATATATATCTAACAATTTCACAAATCACCTCTTAAAAGAGCTTAATTATACTCTTCATTATTCATTTTATTTGAAAGCTAATTGAATTACAATAAAATTTCCAGAGACTATCATGTTAGATTGTTGCCATTCTAGGGGTTTGCCCCATAATAGTGGGTTACACTTTATCAAACATCCAGTTTTTTGTTGAAATCACAAATTTTTAAGAAAATGTTATAATTTAAGTCTTGAGAGGTCTCATTTGAAGGAATTAATTAAAAATGATTATATGAAAGCCTCTTAGATCAAAAGATATTTGATATAACATCTCTACTCCTCAGTCATCCCTACAATGGAGTCTCTTTTACACCTATCAAAATGCTGACAAAAAATCACTTTGAATTTAGCTTTATGGGGTCCAAATGAATTCATTTGACAAACCTAGATGTAGTATGGTACTACTCAAAAAATTATTTCCAATGATTATAATTTTAATATATATTGAGTTTATTATGACTTCGTATTTTTAGTTTTACTAAGTTCATATAGTTTTTACCATATATCAACTTATATGTTCAATGCTTATGAAAAAATAGTAAACTAAGTAAAAAACAAATAAAAAATATCTGGGCACTAGGTATTGATGTCCTCTTTCTAACAAAAAAATAAAAATTGAATTTTGATACATATAGAACAAGCTATGGATGACCGAATGATTCATCATCGGAGTGAAGCCCCAGATAGACAGCAAATATAAATCCCTCCCATGAAGAGTATCAATAAGACTCATGTTATTTCCAGAGTCTATCATGTTAGATTGTTGCCTTTCTGGATTGAGTTGTGAGTGATTTTTCATCATCAATGTTTTGGATCATACTACATGATCCATCATTAAGAAGAAGCATGAGATAGAGAGAAAATATAAATCCCTCCCATGAAGGGTATCAATAAGACTCATGTAATTTTTACAGTCCATCATGTTAGATTGTTTCCTTTCTGGATTAAACTATGTGATTTTTCATCATCAACAATTTAGATCACACAACACGACCATCATCAGGATAAAGCACTAGATAAAGAGAAAATATAAATCTCTCTCATTAAGGATATCAATAAGACTCATGTTATTTTCAGCCAGTCATGTTAGATTGTTGCCTTTCTGGATTAAACTGTGTGTGATTTTTCATCATCAACGTTTCAGATCATACTACATGATCCATAAACAGAATGAAACACTAGATAGAGAGATAATATAAATCCCTCTAATGAAGGGTATCAATAAGACTCATGTAATTTCCATAATCCATCATGTTAGATTGCTACCTTTATGGATTAAACTATGTGTGATTTTTCATCATTAACGTTTATGATCATACTACATGATCTATCGTCGGGATGAAGCACCACGTAGAGAACAAATATAAATCTCTCCCATGAAGGGTATCAATAAGACTCATATAATTTCCACATTCCATCATCTTATATTGTCGTCTTTCTAGATTTTAAAATGTGTGTGGTTTTTCATCATCAACGTTTCATATCATACTACATAATCCATCATCAGGAAGAAGCACCAGATAGAGAGGAAATATAAATCCCTCTCATGTTAAGGGTATCAATAAGACTCATGTAATTTCCACAGTCAGTCATGTTAGATTGTTGAATTTCTGGATTAAACTGTGTGTGATTTTTTCATCATCAACGTTTCAGATCATACTACATGATCTATCATCAGGATGAAGCACCAAATGGAGAGCAAATATAAATCCCTTCAATGAAGGGTATCAATAAGAATCATGTAATTTTCATAATCCATCATGTTAGATTGTTGCCTTTCTGGATTAAACTATGTGTAATTTTTCCAGGCTATTGTTAGCTCTCTGTATCAGATTGTTAATTCTATTAGACATGTCATATGCAATAAAAGGAGCTTGAGCGTCCAACGAAAAAAATAAAAGATTTATGTATTATTTAATTGTTTTTTATAAAGGTAAATACAAGTTTTGAATGGAACCCAAAACCATTTACAGCTTAGGATAAAAGATAGACAACAAAAACCCTTACAAACATCAAAAACCTGCTACACAACAAAAAGCAGGACCCCAGCCAACCCAAAAAGAGTTACAAAGAGTAGCCAAAAAATAGTTTCCAGCACATTAACAAGAAAAATACCAGCACAGAACAGAAAGAAAGACTACTTGATAATTTCCAAGGCCTTCTCAGCCTCTTTCTGCAAATCTTCTATCTTCTGAATGGATTCTTTTAGTGCTTTCAGCTCCTTTGGCATTTCTGGAAGTTTCCTTTTGAGGCCGCTTCTAGTTCTGGTCCCCGGACCCAAGCTCCCAACATCTTCCTCCATCGTGATAGTTGTGTTCTCCAGCATGCTGTTCTCTCTCGTGTATTATTTAATTGTTATATTTAAAGTATTTTCAATTTTTTAAAATATATAGTATATTACTTATATTATTTTTATTATAGTATACAATAGTTTAATTTACTACTTAGTAAATTATTAGAAATATTTTTAAATATTATAAAATCAGAATTTAATTTAATTTAATTCTTATATTCTTGTTTTTGCTATATTTTACAACATACAGTTATTCTAGAGGAACCTATGTCTTTTCCAGAGTTTTTAGCACAAGGTTTATAAGAGCCTTTACAGGTTAAATTGTGAAATATTTGAATTAGAAAAGTATCAAAAGTTGTAAAATATTCATGCTTGTGTTGTTTAATAAGATATTAAAAGTAAATTATTCTATAATTAAACTATGAAATAAATACTAATGTTTTATTTATTTCTATTGATGTTGATTTGGGGGACCTCATCCTCAAATTCAACACCCTAGACCCGCGAGCACAAAATCTTAATAGGGACTCCACGCATCCATCTCCACAAGCACGTACACCAAGGTGGGCCCAAACAACGAGGATTTGAACCTTAATTGCACCATTAATAGTGCAACCACATCATTAATACTTTTAATTCTAAAATATTAATTTTATTTAATTTTTTAGTATCTTAATAACCTAATTATATAATAAGATTACTTTTTAGTTATTAATTCATTTATTTTAAGTTATATTATTTTATTAGTTTTATTTTATATTTTTGGACTTAAGATTTCTGTTACTCTACTTTAGCTTATTTAGTTCTCTTTTTCTTAAAGATATTTTATTTATTAGTAGTGACAGTGAGTTTACATTTCACTTACTATTGTTTAATACTAATTATACTTTTTATATATTTTTTCTTTGTATTTAATTTAATTTGAATTTTTATTAAACTAATAAGCTAATTATATACTAAGGTAACTTTGTTTATTATTAATTTTATTTATTTTAAATCATTTTTATTAAATTTTTGATTTTATAAATTTTGAATTCACATTTTTGTTTATTCTATTTTAGTTTTTTAATTTATATTTAAAGTTGAAAATTAATAAAAGCTATTACAATAGTTCAATTTACAATTTTTTTATTAATAAAGTGGAATCATTATATGTTGATCTCTCTCTCCCCCTCTCTCTTTCTCCCTCTTTCTTTTGTAAACATAACATGAATCTTTTGGTAATGAAGCATGATTATCTTCTTTATTCAAAGATTTTATTTTATTTTTGCTTAGATTAAGTGAATGCATAGTACATTTGAAGATATTGCTTTTATATCAAGGTCTTAATCACTCATACTACATGATTTGTTAAATGATCACAATTTCTTTAGTTGACCTTCCACATCTATTGGATATACCTATTGCACACCAAGATGTCATTGCTAATTTATTTTATCTTGAAATATCTTTCCCTACGAAAGAGTCATGTATGATGGGGTTAACCCAATAGTATCTTTCAAATCAACATGGGAGATGCCATTCCTTATTATCGAGTTCAATATAATTACATGAATTATGTCTGTCTTAGTAAACTAGTTTTAGTTGCATCATAAAGATTGGTACAATAATATCTCTTTTAAAGTATTGAATCTTTAGAGAAGGTGACATAGACAACTATGTTTCCATTTATATTACACATGGATCTATAAGCTTTTTCTTGTATTGAAATTTCTCCAATATTGGATCAATTATTTGATTACCCTGAGAATAATCTTCAGGCATAGCGACGTGATGTAAAACCGTTTTCCATACTCATCCATGTTTAGCGGACCAGCTCACTTGTCCAAATGTTTTTTCATCTTATTCTGAGTGCGGAGTTGGAAAAACATAATGCTCAGACATATTATCCAAGATGAAGCTAAAAATTGAGTTAATTATTCTGCAAGCAGTAAGCAGACAGACACTTGCCTGTTAATAGGGTACTTCCAAAGGCTTACATTCACTCAAAACTTGCTTTCAATAGGACATTAATAGCTCACACGCTAACCATTGGAAATGTCACTATGGTAGAAGTGGATTCAATAACGCTACATATTTTCCACACTCCAATCACAAAATGCGATTGACATCACATCCACTTCTCATCTCGATCTCAAAGCACCATGTAGAGACGACCACTTTGAGGAGGGGTTGCATTATTCTTGTTACACAAAATTTGTCAGAAGACCATTCCATGCGTCTTTAATTATTGGAAACCCGTATTCTCAAGAAGGCAATCTCTCAAGCACAAGATGTCCACTCTCATTTGCATTTATTACATGGAATTACCGTGATCTTATTTACATGTGGGTAAAGCGTGGAAATTCGGTTGATGCTCATAAAATATTTAACCATATGAAAAAACAAGACAATTTCTCATGAAAGTATGATTATTGCAGCATATAGAAGACATGGGTATTCTCAAGAGGGACGCACAATATATGTTTCAACTTATGTAACAAATAGGCATTTGACCTGACCAGTTTACATTTGCCAGCGCACTTCCATCCTGTGCAAAAATGGGAGCCTTGGAACAGGTATGGACAATCATAAAAGCATAAAGGATAGAAGAAATTTGTTAGATCTTGTAATTGCAATTGTCCTTGTACACATGCACACAAAATGTGGAGACAAGGGTATCATACTAAATTAATATTGAACTCATATTTTATTTTATTTTATAAAAATAAAACTTGGAATATTTTAACTTGTCAGAGATTGATCTTCGCGTGATCATATATCTGTAAGTAGCTTTGGTATTTCGGTGCATGAGGCAAAATTACTTGTGGGCACCGTCATAAGCGTAGCTATAAGCTATAGTGCAAGTGCTCTTAAAAACCCACAAGTACTTAGTGGGTGAACAAGTTTGAGGGCTCCCATGATCATCGATACAACAATACTCAGAACTACTGACCAGACAATTTTACAAGCAATAACTTGTCCATTAATGTTAATACCTGAAGCTTCGATGTTGTCTTTTTCACCACATACAAAGTGGCTAGATCTTTAGAAGGAATGGAAAAAGCCAGAAGATTTTAGTGGAAATCCCTGGAATCAACACATTCATCATCTCAGAGACCATTGGATGGTAGTCTCATGGTACAGAGAAATAACGTGTGGAGGAGCATATATTGCAGTGAATTATGTGATTTAATAAAGACTTTAGTGAATGATGTGATTCTACGTCCTCTTAGGGGCTACGTAGGAGTCCTACCTGCTATTGCTTCCCCTAACTTCTTGCTTACTCAATCTCCCTTTCAATGCTTTATTGCAAATTAGTGATAAAGTTTCATAATTCGCATGGCAAATGCTATCTTCGTAGCACAACACAAATGATTGCCATGGAAAGCATTTAATGACAAAAAAATATAGATTTGTGGTTACACGCAAGTGACAAAAGGCAACGTCTAAACAACAAGCACAACTTACAGTGAATGATGTGATTGAAAAATTGGGGATTGCATATGATCATTCAAGATAAGATTTGATGTACAGATTTGATATGGGCATCAATCACCCCAAACAATCATCACAAAACCATTTACTGCCGGCTATATTCAGACGTGAGACAACTTCCAGTTGCAAGCAATCTCAAAGGAGAAGCCTATCGGCTAAAAATAAAGATTTTATTTATTTTAGAAGAAGTTTAAAAATAAAAAATAAAAAATTAATTAAATAAATTAAAGAGCTTATTTAATTATAGAACTTAGTTTACTAATTAATTAATTAATGATAAGACAAATTAGAAGAATGTATTTAATTAAATTATTAAGATTATTTAATTAAAGTGGGGGAGATTAACTAATTAAATGATAAAATTATTTAATTAATATCAGAAGAAAATTAAATAATTAAACAATTAAGAATTATTTAATTATGAGAAATGAGAGAAATATTTGATTTTTGAAATTAAATTAGAAGAATGACACAAACTAATTAAATAATTAAAATTATTCAAATAATAAAGAAGAAAGTTAATAAAATTGTTGCTTGCACGCGTGAGATAATTTTAGGTGTCTACAGATATAAGAAGACATTCTCATAGTTCATTCAGAGCATCATCAAATTGGAGTTTTATGATCAGATCAAGCAAGTAGAAGATAATTAAAAGGATCCCACAATACTAATAATTAATTTTGTGATAATCTAAACCACCTATTAACTTTCTTAATAAAGTCTTGAAATTACATTTTTTTCCCAAAGTAAGTCAATAATAACATATTTCTCAAGGTCAATATACATTTGTTATAATATAAATGACATATGTGTTACTCCTGAAGTGATTTTTGTTGTCATTAGTTTTATGCAAAGTCATTTCAATGAATGTAACTGAAGCATGTAAGTATAATGTAGGAGACACAGTCAGTAAAGGCAACCGAGATAGCCACCGAGCACCGAGCAGTTATCAAGCACCGAACAAACTACACATACCGAGTCATGCAAAGATAGTTACCGAGCACTCATAAGCACGGAGAAGAGAGTTCATAGATACTGAGTAAGCACAAGTATGTTACAGAGTATTCTAGAGCTGACATTTCAATTGAATTTGGATACACTGAATCTGGACACCGAGCAGGAAGCGATGCACAGAATTCAAGGAAAGCATTAGTTGAATCATTGGGACTCCAAACACATGAATGAACATGATCATGAGGTAGATCCACCAATGAAGTTTTAGAAGTGATGTAGGAGCATCTTAGGTCCTTGGCAATCCTGCTCAACCAAAAATATGTTTGCTTTTGTTCTTTAGCTTGTTTGGAGACTGCTCGGTGAAGTGCTTAGTTACCCTGTTGCTCGGGTATCCTTTTTGTCTTACTTTACCGACGGGTCTTGGGGTGTGTTAGTTTATGTTTCTCGGTTATGCTTTTACCCAAGTTGGTTTTCTATCACTTGGGTATGTTCTTACCGAGTCATCCCTGTTGCTTGGGTATGTGTTTACTCAGAGATTGTTGTTGCTCGATGATGCTCTTCCCGAGTTGGTTATCCTGATCTGGCTGACTTCTACATTTAATTTTTTTTCCATAAGTAATGTGGGGTCTCTCATTAGGATCTGTGTGGACCTAAATCTGGGTCTCATGTAGGGATTTGAGCGTCGACCTCTTTGGTGGACTCTTGTATATATTTGTTTTTATATTTTAGTTTAGGAGGTAGTTTTAGAAGATAACATAATTGGATAGAAGATTAACTATTGAGACAGTTGAAAGGCAGGTCTATGACCTCGCATGTATGAAGATCATTTTTTAATTCACTAAATGTATATGGCTGAAACTGGGAAGGCCTTACAGCCTAGCATGTACTGAGTTTGATCAATTAATGAAATATAAGATATATGTTGTTACTTCTCTCACTCTGTGTGTTGTTGCTTCCACATTGTTATATCTGCAAGCTAGTTTGGTACTTAGGAGAGCCATAGGTCCCTCTGCCATCCCTCCTTGCTTCAAGTGGTATAAGAGCATTGGTGAGATCTAAGCTCCTTCTTGTAAACCCTAACCCTATTTGGTGATATTGTCGTGGGGTAGCAGATTGTGATCTGACCTACAATTACAGAGGGATTCAAGATGGTTCGTGGGAGAGGAAATATAGATCCAGGTCTAGCTGATATGCTTAGACAACTGGATGCAAGATTGGAACCTATTGAAACAGCCCAACACACAGGAAGACATCCTGAAGATGTTAGTGATGATGAAGTTGAAGAAGTTCAAGGTGAAGTTGCACCTACACCTGTTATGGATCGGAAAGAAGAGAGATTCCTGCGAGCATTGACAAGTTTGAATTCCACACCTCAGTTTAATCCTCCTGAGTATAGTGGAAAGATAAATTCTGATGAATTGATTGATTGGATAACTGAGATGGAAAAGTACTTTGAGTATGAGAATGTATTAGAGGACAAGAAAGTCAAGATTGCAAGCACAAAGTTTTAAGGTCATGCATCCTTATGGTGGAAACATCTGCAATTGGATCGAAAGAAGAAAGGTAAAGACAAAATCAAGGTATGGGATAAGATGGTAAACAAATTGAAAGGCAAGTTTTTACCTTGTGATTACCAGATTAACCTGATTAGGAGAATGCAAAGTTTGAAGTAGAAAGACATATATGTAAAAGAATATATTGAAGAATTCTACAGATTAGACATCAGATCTGGACATGTTGAAGATGAAGTGGAAAGAGTAGCAAGATATCTGAATGGATTGAGAAATTCCATACAAGATGAGATCAATTTGGTCAAGATGGAAAGCATTGAAGAGATATATCATTTTGCCCTAAGAGCTGAGGAGAAATTAAACAAGAGATATGAGCAAAGGCAAAGAGGAAGAGGTGGAAGATTCCCTAGGGGAAGAGGTAGATCTCATGGTGAAAATAGTAGATATGAAATAGACAAGTCAATTTAAGACACATCTCAAGACAAAGGAAAGACTGAATGGAAAGGTGGAAGTTCATATCAAGGAAGAGGCAATTACTCCTGAGGTGGTTATAGTAGAAGAGGGTTCCAAGTAACTTATTACAATTGAAGTGAGGAAGGACATAAATCATTTGAGTGTACACATGCAAGAAAGAAAATTGGTAGTAGAAAAAATGCTTTGGTGCAAGAGGAGTCACCGAATGAAGCTGAGAAGGAAGGAAATCTCATAATCTGAAGGATACTATGGAGTGAGAAAGATAAGAAAGATCCTCTTAGGAAAATTTTGTTCAAGACCAGATGTAGAGTTGCAGACAAAGTTTGGAAGATAATTGTTGATAGTGGAAGCTTAGAGAATTTGGCATCTGAGGAGATGGTCACAAAGTTGCAGTTGGAGAGGATGAAGCATCTAAAACCCTATCAGATTTCATGGATCAAGGATGGGCATACATTAATGGTGAGTGAACAATGTTTTGTGAATCTAAAAATTGGAAAGTATTATGATAAGGTGTTGTTTGATATTATGCCAATGGATTGTTGTCATATTTTGTTGGGTAGACCTTGGCAATATGATAGACATGCTATACATGATGGAAGATTGAATAGATATTCTATTTGGGTTGATGGTAAGAAATAAGTTTTGTTACCTTTTTTTGAAGAATCTGTTGGTGAGATATGTACATTTGTGAAAGTTTTTCTGTTAGAAGGTAGACAGTTTGTTAAGGATTTGAAAATAAATGATATTTGTTATGCTTTGATTCCTAACAAACCGAGTAAGAATACCAAAGATGAAATTCTTGCAGAAGTTGAGAAGTTACTCACTAAGTACAAGGAGATAATTTTAGATAATGTACCTGATGGTTTGCTACCAATGAGAGATATCAGTCATTGTATGGATCTGATTCATGGAGATAGTCTACCAAACAAAGCACCACATTGGTTAACACCAATAGATAATAAAGAGCTTAACAAACAAGTTCATGAATTCTTGAACAAAAGGCTTGATCTGAGAAAGTTTGAGCCCATGTACAATACCAGCTGTATTGGCACCTAAGAAGAATGGAGAATGGAAAATGTGCACTGATTCAAGAGAAATCAACAAGATCATAGTGAAGTATAGGTTTCCTATACCAAGAATGAATGATATAATGGATTGTTTGAGTGGAGCAAGATATTTTACGGAAATTGATTTGAAGAGTGGATATCATCATATCAGGATTAGAGAAGGTGATGAATGGAAGACTACTTTCAAGACAAAGGAAGGTTTGTATGAGTGGTTGGTTATGCCTTTTGGTTTAACTAATGCATCAAGTACATTTATGAGGTTAATGAATGAAGTTTTGAAGAAATTTGTGATTGTATACTTGGATGATATTCTGATATTTAGCAAGACTAGAGAAGAGAATTTGATTCATATAAGACAAGTATTGCAGAGATTGAAAGAGGAAAAGTTGTTGATAAATCTAAAAAAGTCTTCCTTCATGAAAGAAGAGCTTGTGTATTTGGGTTTTGTGATTTCAGCTGATGGTTTGAAGATGGATCTTGAGAAGTTTGAAGCTATACTTAGTTGGCCTACACCTGAGAATGTCAGTGAGGTAAGATCATTTCATGGATTGGAAAGTTTTTATAGGAAATTAATCATAAATTTTAGTTCTATTTGTAATGCTATGACTCAGACAATGAGAGGAGATGTAAAAGAGAATTCAAATGGACACATGGAGCTGATAAGAGTTTTGAGACTTTGAAGTTGAAGGTTTCTGAATTACGTGTGTTAGCCTTACCTGATTTCAATAAGGTATTTCAAGTTGAATGTGATGCAAGTGGAAGTGTAATTGGAGCTGTGTTGACTTAAGAAGGTAAACATGTTGCTTTCTTTAGTGAAAAGTTGAATGATGCTAAAAGGAAATATTTTGTTTATGATCAAGAATTCTATGCTATTATTCAAGCTATGAAGAAATGGAGGCATTACTTAATGCCAAATGAATTTGTGGTGTATACTAATCATAAGGCTTTACATTTTTTGGGTAGTTAGAATAAGTTGAATTAGAGACATATGAAATGGGTAGAGAATTTGTAGAGTTTCACATTTGTGATAAAGCATAAGAGTGGAGTTTCTAATAGAGTTGTTGATGCATTGAGTAGAAGAAGATTTGTGTTGATTGAAATGAGAATTGAAGTTCTTGGTTTTGATGATATAAAGCATTTGTATGAAAATGATCCTAATTTTTCTGAGCAACGGAGAGTGTGCAGAGCACCTAAGTCAAATCAATCAAGTAAGTATGAATATTATTTCATTCATAAATATATGTTGTTCAAATGTATTCAGTTGTGCATACTGAGAGGATCAATAAGAACTAATTTGATTAATGAGAAACATAGTAGTGGATTGGCTGGAAATTTCGGTATTGATAAAACAATGAGTTTGCTTAAGGAAATGTATTTTTGGCCTCAGTTCTATAAGGATGTTCAGAAATTTGTGGAAAGTTGTGGATTTTGTCAAGTTAAAAAAGGAATAAGTTAGAATACTGGTTTGTATACACCAATTACTATTTGTGAGAAACCTTGGAGTGATATCACTATGGATTTTGTTCTTGGCTTACCTAGGACAACAAGAGGTAATGATTCCATATTTTTTGTTGTGGATAGATTTTCTAAGATGACACATTTCATACCATTTAGGAAAACATCAGATGCAGTACATATAGCAGATCTTTTCTTTAAGGAGATTGTCAAATTGCATGGATTACTGAGGAGTATCATCTCTAATCGAGACAGTAAATTTGTTAGCTATTTTTGGAAAACACTTTGGAAGAAGTTGGACACTGAGTTGAAGTATAGTTCTACATTTCATCCACAGACTGATGGATAAACAGAGGTTGTAAACCAAATTTTGGGTAATTTGTTGACATTCCTAGTTGGAGACACACCAAGTAATTGGGATTTGATGTTGGCACAAGCAAAGTTTGCATACAATAGTTCAGTGAATAAAAGTACTGGAAAGACACCTTTTGAGATTGTTCATGGCACACAAATGAGAGGTATATTAGACTTGAGAGATATTGTTAGAGAAGAGAAAATATGTTTTGAAGTAGAGGAGTTTTCTGAGTTCATGAAGACATTGCATGGAGATGTAAAACAAAAGTTGGAGAAAAGTAATCATAAATACAAGGATAGTGCAGATAGATCAAGAAGACATAAAAATTTTGAAGTTTGTGTTGCAGTAATGGTTCATTTGAAGAAAGGAAGATTTCCTATTGGAACATATGGAAAATTGAAGATGAAGAAATTTGGTCCTTGCAAAGTACTAAGAAGATTTGACAGTGGAAATGCTTATGAAGTTGAATTACTTGATGACATGGATATATCACCTATATTCAATATTTCAGACTTGTATGAATATCATGAACCTGATGAAGAAGTGACAGTACTAAGTGATTATCCTAAGAAATAGATAGAGGAAGTTGAACAGATCTTGAAACAGAGAGTTAGCAGTAGTACAAGAGGAAGGGAATACATGGAATATCTAGTAAAATGGAAGAATGGACCGATTAAGGACTCATCTTGGATTTCTCATTCTAAGTTGGATTCTTTTTAGGTTGGACCTGATACATGATTCAGGGAATAATTTCTTGTAACCCTAGGTGAATAATGTAGGAGCATCTTGGGTCCTCGACAATCCTGCTCAACAAAAAATATGTTTGCTTTTGTTCTTTAGCTTGTTTGGAGACTTCTCGGTGAAGTGCTCAATTACCCTATTGCTCGGGTATCCTTTCTGCCTTAATTTACTGATGGGTCTCGGGGTGTGTTAGTTTCTATTGCTCAGTTATGCTTTTACTAAGATGGTTTTCTGTCACTCAAGTATGTTCTTACTGAGTCGTCCCTATTACTCGAGTATGCTTTTATCGAGAGATTATTGTTTCTCGGTGATGCTCTTCCCGAGTTGGTTATCCTGATCTGGTCAAATTCTAAATTTAATTTCTATGGCATAATTAATGTGGGGTTTCTCATTGGGATCTATGTGGACCTAAATATGGGTCTCATGTAGGGATTTGAGTGCCGACCTCTTTGGTGGACTCTTGTATTTTATTTTTTTTTGTATTTTAGTTTAGCAAGTAGTTTTAGAAGATAGTAGAATTGGATAGAAGATTAATTGTTGGGACAATTGAAAGGTAGGTCTATGACCTCACATGTATGAAGATCATTTTCTAATTCAGTGAATATATATGGCCAAAACTGGGAAGGCCTTACAACCTAACATGTACTAAGTTTGATCAATTAATGAAATATAAGATATCTTTTATTCCTTCTCTCACTAAGTGTGTTGTTGCTTCCACATTGTTGTATCTGCAAGATGGTTTGGTACTAGGAGATCCCTAGACCCCTCTGCCATCCCTCTTTGTGTCAAGAAGGCACAAGACATTGGAGATGTAACCAATGTTTAACCACTTAATCTCTATCATTGAATGATGATGCCCTAGATCTGGTTAACCACCTAAATCACAGTTAACCACCTAGAAATTGTATAAGAGATCAGTTTGAAAGAATGAGAGAGTTGTTGTTGTTATTGTTACTAAAGTTGAAGAGTTGAAGTTGATGAAGTTGTTGCAAAGAGAAGTGAAGGAGACATAAGCAAAAGGAAGTAGAGCTTATAATACTAAGCTATCGAGTGCAGATTAAGTTAATAGAATTAGTGACCATAATGAGTCTGGACAACATTTGATTGATGCATTCTTATTAGATATTTTTGTACAAAATTTTGTTGTAATCAGAGAAATACAAATCATGTTTGTGGGTAGGCCCTAAAAGGTCTTTATATTTTGTAAATCCTTTAACCAGGCACATCTCTTAGATTAGAGAGTGTAAAATCTGTAGACACCCTAAAATGGACAAACTTGCAACTTTACATTAAAAACACTAATTTTCATCTATTAATTAATAGCTTTTTTAATCATTAATTAATCATCTATTTTATCCTAAATCCATTCCCCAAATCATTTAATCATATCCCCAAAATTAATTAAATAACTAATTTTATTTAATTAATTAACCTTAATTAATTAATCTTCATTAATTAATTAAATTCAATTTCCTATATTTTAAATTCAAATATTAAACTTATTAATTAATTTAATTTCATTCAATAATTCAATTCTAAATAAAAAAGAATTCAATTATCTCACATGTTGAATACTTTAATTACAAAAATGAATTAAATATTCAATTAAATACTTTCTTTAGTTCAAAAAAAGAGAAATCTTGATCAAATCTTTGATTGCATAAAATCCTCCACCTACCTCTTCAGTTCAAAAGGTAACTCATAATCAGCTGTTCAGTTAACTAAACTTTATCTCCTCTCTCCAAGTTGAAGAGGTAGAGTTTACTAATGGCTTATCTAGCTCCCTTTGTTCTCAACCGTTCATCCTCTAATCTCTGGGATCAATCTCAATCATCCAAATCATTTCCATATTCTATATAATCAACCCTTCACAACCATTTCAAGGATCCAGGATTTCAAGCTTTTGTGCGCCCTTATTCTGCAAGATTCTTGCTAGAAGCATTCAAAGCATTTTTGTGATCATATACGTTATCATTTTCTCAACACTCCCAAGTCATAGACGCTACTGATACCAATACTAAGCACCATACACAACAACATTTTAGAAGGAGTAGAGAGAAGCAATAGAAGCCTCGAGCTTTGTTGGTTTGCATTCTTTTGTATTCCTCCTTGATTGCTTGTTATTTTATTGTCTGTGGATTTGTTCTTAGTATTTTGATTGCTTACCCCATTGCAAATCGGTGCTACTAACCCCTCATGAATTCAAGTTTGGATCAGGATTGGATCTACACATTTTGGTGAACCCAATGTGAATTGAATAGCCTGAGAATTCCTTGAAGATGAAAAATAGAATTTTCTGGCCTCGGTCATACGGCCGCAACTTCTCTTTTTTGTTAATTTTTTTATAACATTATAATTTGACAATTGTTGGTACTTTGTCACAATAGACGAAACTTTTTTGTAATTGACTGGTTTAATGCTGCAATCAATTTGTGTGTTGCCCAATAATTTTTTGTAGTTTTTTAGTCTCTATTTCTGGTATTGTGCCGCAATTGACCGATCTGTTTTGCAATCGGAAACATATTGCCGCAATTTATAGAACTTTACCGCAATTGATAGAAGATTTTTGCAATCGACGAGATCATTTCACAATTGCTTAAAATTCACTATTTTTTGCTAAAATCTAACTTTTTCTTGATTTCTGTGCAGGACTGAAAAAAACACCAAGGGCAAAGAAAAGTGGGCTACTATGAGTATTAAGAATTTTGAAGCATTTCTCGATTACATAAGATTTGATTGCTAGGTTTTCGGTACTAACTCATCATTTCAGCTTGTGGCGTAGAAACAGATCTAACAAAGCAACCTAAAAATCAACTCATTTGTCCTTTTTAGTGCTTGAAAAGAACATTATATGCAAAACATCACAATCTTACCTTTTCAATTTGGTGCTTAAAATTGACATGGTGGTTCAAAACTGAACAAAGGCAAAAAAATATTTCAATTTGGTGCTTTTAAAATTGAACAAGCAAATCATCATTTACTCTGGGCTTAAAATTGAACACTCGTGCTTGTATGGATGATTAGCTTAGTTCACATTTAAAATTCTGGTGCTTAATCGATTAACCTTGTGTCTTGAGTCATCGGTGCGCTTGCAAAAATCTGTTAGATTAACAACCTTTATACTTTTTTAGAAAAAGGTCTAGGGAAAGCGATTCTTCCTCAGAGGACGACCTTAAACCGATAATCCTTCCTATTGGCATATAAACAAGACGTGAGCTAAAGCTCCATTTTATATCTAGCCAAGCTCAAGAAAGGTGTGTTGATGATAACTTGGATTGGGTGAATATTCCTAAGTATCTAGCATGGTCAACTAGGCTCTTAAGTGAATCACACACATACAAACTGAATGAATAGACTCCACAAACCCTACTACAACCCTATTAAAAAGAGACCTACCTGTTTCACCTCTAAACAAATACCTTATTATAGTACAAGGGGTTGAAGAATTTCCCTCCAAGATCCCCAACATATGTGTTATAGGATATTGTGTTAGTGAAAGAGATCTTCACTAGCATGACAATAATATCTGGCAATGACAAAAACATGGGCACCTCCGTCATGGACCTTCGTATCCTAGTAGTGTGACGATTATTGTGTAAGACAATGAAAATCCAAGCATTTGGCCCATAATATTGTATCTTGTAGCTCAATTTGACCTAGATTAATCTAACTGTCTTTGTTTCAACCCCATGTTGAAAGCTAGAAAACACTTTGTTTATTGTGCTTGTTATGTGATCAGTTTCCAAAAATGCAAAACCAACATCAAAAAATGTCAAAAGGAGTCAAACGTGTTCAAAGTCTAGGTCATCAGCAACAAGCCTATTCCACAATCAAACCCTTGTTCCATAAAATCACCTTTTTATCAGACATATTCACCGAATTGGGATCATTTTTGAGACTGTCGCACTTTGCCACAACTACTTGCATTTTTTTGCAATTAATGAAACTTGACTGTAGTTGACCCTTTTATTGCCGTAATTGACCCAATTATTACCACAATTTCTTTGTATTTTCCACAATCAATCTTTCATTTTCCGAAATCACCAGAATTATGCCGCACTTAACCAACAAACATGTACATTTGTTTTTACTTGAAAACCTTGGAAAAGATTCTCCATTTCGTGTGAAAAGTCAGTGTGCACATCTCAGCCAAGAACGCATAATATTTTGTGAATCTATAAATATCTAAGATCATCCCTCTTTGACAGTTCGACTATTGTTTAAACATTGTTAGTTCAAAAGTTCAGACTAGATTATCTTGATCTTGTTATCTCAACTTCATCAATCTTTATCAGTGACTTTGTCTCATCTAAGGCAACAGTCAGAATCAATATCTTACATCACCAAAATCTTTGAGATCAAGAGAAGTCAAAATTTGTCCCTAGAATTATCATTGTCAAACATAACTTGGACTCTCCTCCAGAGTTTATCATTTTTTGTTTGCTTTATATCAATTATTTCAATTCAAAACCTGGATAACACCATGTCTCTCACACCATATGGAGGAACTTACACTAGGTCGAAGGCCAGAACATAACCTGATGAATCCTAAATTAACCAGTTTCCCCCATGGGAAAAAGAGCGAGAGGATGACCCATTCAAAAATACTAGTCCTGCTCTTTACATTGAGAATATGCATCCTATTGGTTCTCTTAGACCAACAATGTTCCAAGATGTCATAGACGAGGAGCTCAAAGACATAGAACAAGATGTCTATTATGCACAACTAGTTGATGTTGTGGTGGGGAGAAACCCTGAAATATTCCTATCCATGTTGATTAAGAAGGGAGTCAAACTCCCCGCTGAATTTAATGTGTCAACATTATGGTCTGAGAACCCTCTAGCAGGTTAAAGCACAACTCAACCCTCTCAAATGGATCTCATGATATCCCAAATTTTTTCTTTTCCATCATCAACGAAAAGGGAAACAACATAGACTATGTCAAACCAAACTAGCTCTACAAATCAAGCTAGCACATCATCCACACACATGGATCCCAGCAACAACAACAACCACAACCACAACAACAAAAAAAATAACAAAAATCTTGGACCAATCAAATTCCCCAATATCAAAATCACACACTGGGAAATCAATACCAAGTCCCAAGGACTAGATCATACGTCCCAACATAAGGAACATAGAGGCAAAGCCTTATACCTACAATGACACAGAGATTCAATACCACAAACATTCCTTAATCTCATACAGACATGCTGATACAACAAGTGCAAAGTCTACAAATCCAAATGACGGACATGCAAAATCAGGGGCAATCCAAGTCCTACATGACAGAGGATATATACCCATACCCAGTTGATCACTCATTTCACATGTCTTCATTTCCCACTCACTTCTTGGTGCCCAAATTTGACAAATACAGAGGCAATACGAACCCTGTAGAGCATATCAGAGAGTTATTTGATAGCTACATTGAGGTTGCACATGACAAAACTTACCTAATGTGACCATTTCCACAAAGTCTAGCAGAACCAGCAATGGAATGGTTCTCACACCTACCCCATGGCATTCAGTCTTGGGGAGAATTGGCCGAAATGTTTATTGCTCACCTCCATCATAACATCGAATGCAAGGTCACCATCAAGGACCTCTATGATATTAAGCAAAAAGATGGAGAATCCTTTGTTAAATTCTTACAAAGGTAGAGGAATACTACAAATAGAATAATTTATGATGTGCCCGAACAAGATCTCATAGTCATGTTTGTTGACAATCTGATCCCAGATATGTCATTTACCACAGAATTGTAGCTCACTCCAAACTTTAAGCAGCTCATCAAACGAGGAGTTCAATGTGAGAAAAACCTGGTCAAGAGAGGTATCCTTGTAGACCCTACCCAAATGAACATGAACAAAAATGAAATGGATAAGTCTAAGTGGTGGAATGAGAACAAAAATGTCACCAATGATGGTTTCATTGATGTCAAAATAGTCAACTATGCTCAACCCAATTTTTCACTACAAGGAACACCCATGAAAAAATAGAAACCCATGGTGAACACTCAAAATCAAACACCCAATGTTCAAGCAACGGCGGTGTCCAACAACCAACCCAATGCATAGCACCCATAAAGGTTTTCATTTCCTAAACGTGACTACACACCATTTGGAGATTCAATAGAGTCAGCCTTGAAAAAGTTGATTCAAACCAATACCATCACTCTACCTGAAATCAAAGAATATGAACATGGTGCTGTGAAACCCAAGTGGTGGAATGATAAGGAATTTTTTGAATATCATTAGGTAAAAGGACACAAGACACCCAACTGCTACCGATTGAAAATTTTCATTCAAGACCTAATCGACATAGGGGTTATCGATGTCACAAATGCCCAATCCAATGGTACAATCGATCACACAATCTTCAATGATACATTCCATGATCATAACAAAGGGAAAGCCTTTGCATCTGGTGAACAGTCTAAACAAGTGAATTATACCTACGCTAACTCTAATAGCACTATCAATTGCATTAATCCTTCAGATAGCCGTGTTGCTACAATTACTATTAGAGATCCAAATTCCAAATGTGTTGTCACAATGCATCATTCTAAGTTGTCTTTCAAGTAGTGCCCTCCATTTCAGCTACACCAGCTAATCCTCCAACAACCTCTGATCCAAAAAATAGTCTACTAGATCAGCTAAAGTGCACACCTACCCAAATCTCCATTTTCAACCTCTTGCGCAAATCCCTGAAACATAAGAAAGCTTGGATCAAGCCCTTCAATAATAAGTGGTCCCACGGGACATAACTCTAGAAAATTTCCAAACCATGGTAAATTACATCACTTCCAACAAGCACACTACCTTTACAAACCATGATGTGTCATTGCACAAGCCTCTACATAATGATCCCCTACATCTTCTTATCCAAGTTCATAAACACACAATCTGAAGAGTCCTCATTGATCATGGGGCGGGGTTAAACATATGTACTCTGAAAGTAATCAAAACCTTGGGCTATTCTGAATCTAGCATTGATGTCACCAGGAGGATAAATATTAGGGTATATGACAAGGAGGAAAGATCATCAAAAGGTATCCTCATGCTACCAGTCAGGATAGGCCCAGTCATAAAGAACACCCCATTTCAAATCCTAGACCTGTATTTGGGATATAACATGTTACTGGGAAGGTCGTGGATCCATGAGATGCAAGCTATCCCCTCCACTTATCACCAATGCATCAAGTTCCCATACCAAGGGGTAGAGATAATCATTGAAGGGGATCTAAACCTGTTCCAATACTGCAACACCATAAGAAGCAGTATAGATAATCAAATGCCTTCAAATCAGGAAGCAAGCATTCCTTCCGCCTTTGATTCTACTCCCAAAGACATACCAAGAAAGGTGGGGAAGATATCAATCACAAATAAAGGGTATGGTGAGTATATCTATGAGGAAGATTTTACCATCACCAACATGCCTCAAAATCCCAGATCATATGGCATGCCCAAACCAATGGCAACACGTGAAAATTTGGAACCACTTCTATTCAAATGCACACCAACCACATTTTTCAAGTGAGGGGACATAGCTGAAGAGAACCCTTTTTATCCTGATATCAACACTTGGTTGTATAAAGAGCAATAATATATACCTCAAGCATAGATACCTTTGTCAAAATATGGAGTCGACTTCACTATGCTGCAGAAATTTAGATATGATGGTACGATTGGTCTAGGGGAAAGACAAAAATGCTTAATGGAACTCTCTTTACTGCCAACCCAAAGAAACAAAAGAGGGTTAAGCTATGGAAAAAGTATAATGAGTACTACCATCCAAGATATACCCATATACCAAGAGAAAATTGCAAAATTAAACCAGGGGCAAAATCCAAAACATGCCCTAATCAGCAGTATACTCCAGCGGTTATTTCCATCAGAAGTGGAAACCTCTTATTCCCAATTGAACCTTAATCAAACAATCCAGGACTATGCAAAAAGTGAGACATCTAATGAGCATTCTAGCGTGACCAATTCTCATGACTACGAATGGTTATCCCTCCATAATTTTGAGCCAGCCATCCCAAACTATTTCCCTCGGTCTGACAGTACTATAGACCTTGAAGATATGTTTGACCAAATGACCATAGAAGACAAAATGTGTATCGATAAACATATCCATATCAATTCCTTAAGTGGTGCGTCCACATCTTATTCCCAATTTTTTGGAACTATCACCATGGTCCTATTTACCCAAGCAGAGTCATCCTCCCATGAGGACCTTTGTCTAGTCTACCCCAAACTTATAGAATGGGACCAATAAGGACAACCTAACATAAATATTTTTGAGAATGATGAAGTCATCGCATAATTCATGGGACTTCGAGAAGGCATGCCATCATGGGACCACAAAGCAGGCTTCTCTATTGACCTGGACAGATTGACATACTTTGGGGAGGAGGCTCCACTTTCTAGTAGTAAAATCAAATTTAGAAAAAAAATAGTAAGTGAAAACCGCAAGGCACTTTATGACCATATAAAAGACAAAAAAAATAGATGACGTATCTTCTAGTGAAAACCTCTCTAATGCGCCAAAGGATGGAAAGCTGGAACTCCTCCCCTTGACAAAAGAAAAGTCAGCATTACTAGCAGAAGAAACATAAAAAGTTAATATAGGGTATACAAAGGACCCTAAACATATCTATTTGGCTAAGTCTCTTACACTAGAGGAAAGAGAATGATTCATTAGTTTCTTCAAGGAAAGGAAAATCAACTTCACATGGTCTTACACAGACATGCCAAGTTTGGATCTGGAGCTAGTGCTACATCATCTACCATTGTTACCAAATGCAAAATTTGTTAAACAAAGATTTAGAAAGATGCATCTACACATTGCTTTACTTGTCAAAGCAGAATTGAAGAAACTCCTAGATGCGGGATTCATAAGACCAATTCCATATGTGGATTAAATATCTAATCTAGTATCAGTAACCAAACATAATGGTCAGATCTGTATATGCACATATTTGAGAGATTCAAACAAAGCTTGTCCCAAGGATGGCTTTCCTCTACCAAACATTGACATGATTGTTGACCTAACAACAAGGAACCAAATGTTTTCACTCATGCACAGCTTCTTTTGGTATAACCAAATCAAGATTGCACTAGAGGACCAACACAAGACAACATTCACATGTGCCTGGGGCACTTACTACTGGAACGTAATGTCATTTGGTCTAAAAAATGCAGGAGCAACTTATCAAAGGGCAATGACCACGATCTTCCACAATCTAATTCATAAAATAATGGAAGACTATGTCGATGACATAATAGCCAAATCAATGCTCAGGGAAGCTCACCTACAAGTTTTGGGACCAATATTTGATTGAATGCAGGAGTAAAAGGTCAGACTAAATCCAAAGCAGTGTGCATTCGGGGTTACCATCAGAAAGCTTCTGGGATTCATTGAGGCATTGAAGTAGACCCAGAAAAGGTCAAGGCCATCCTTGACATGCCACCACCACCCAATATGAGGCAACTATGGGGTCTACAAGGTATATTTAAATCTATTAGGCAATTCATCACCCAACTAGCAGACAAGCGCCACTCATTCCAGCACCTACTACATAAAGATGTGACATTTATATGGACATAACAATGCAAGCAATCATTTTAAACCTTCAAGGATTATCTATTGAGGTCTCTTATATTGGTACCACCCATTCACTGTAGGCCACTACTCTTATATATCTCAGAAATGGAGTCCGTACTAGGTGTTCTCTTGGCACAAAACAATAACCAAGGCAAGGAAAGAGCCATTTACTATCTCAGAAAAACTTTGGTGAGCTACGAGCTAAATTACTCAACAATTGAAAAGTCTTGTCTCACAGTTGTCTTTGCTTCCTAGAAGTTAAGACATTACATGTTGAGTCATCAAACAAAACTCATAGCACACATCAATCCTTTGAAGTACTTGTTAAGTAAAGCAGCACTAAGCTCGCCAAATTGGTGATGATATTAAGTAAATTTGACATAGAGTACATGGATCAAAAGGCTATCAAAGAGAAAGTAATTGTAGACCAAATAATAGAGGCACCAATACAAGATCATCAACCTATAGTGTCTGACTTTCCAGATGAGTCCATTCTCACAGTACAACCGACAATAGAGGTTTGGCAACTATTCTTTGATGGTTCCTATACAAACCATAGTGCAGGAGAAGGGATAGCACTCATTACTCCAAATAATGATGCAATTCATAAGTTTTTCTGACTCAACTTTCCATGCACAAACAACATAGCTCAGTATGAAGCTCTATTCATCGGATTGAAGACAATTATACAATGGAGGATAAAGAACCTAAAATTCTTTGGTGATTCCCAATTGTTCATCAGCCAAGAAAACAATGACTACATGAAAAAAGACAATAAACTGATCCCATATAGAGAGTTGATGGAAAAGATATGGGCTTCTTTTCATTTCATTGTATTTGAACAGGTTCCAAGAGTTCAAAACAAAGCAGCAGATGTGATGGCTACTATAGCATCCTTGATTGACATGCCAAGCAACAAGACCAGATTCTAATTTCTGGTAGAGAAATTAATGATACCAGCATATCAAGCTCTAATCACTGAGTCAACATGTGTACTTGTTGGTCTTGAGTCCCCTTGGTACCATGATGTATAAAATTACCTCCAAAATAATATTATACCACCTCACTTATCTAGGAACCAAAAGAAGTCCCTCATCCACCAAGCCTCTACGTACACCCTTCTCGCTAGTACTCTATATAGAAGAAGTCCCTAAAAAATCTTAAAAAGTCATCAAAAAAATCCTAAAAAGAGCAAAATGTCCTAAAAAAATCAATCATAAAAAATAAATCAAATATTGCAAAATTTCAAACAATAAACCAACTCTATTATTAACAAGTGAATGGCGATCAAGCAATCAATCAAACGTCAAAATTGTGATTTTCACATATTGGCAATGGACTCATATGACTTAACTTTATCAAAAATCCAATTGGTCAACAATCAATGATTCAATCAATCAAACTAATCAATCATCTTAAACAGTGACAGATACACTCAAAACTAGACAGATCAGTCTTATATGAGTCATCCATTCCTGAAACCAGACACAATCCAACATCAAAATCAAGGAACAATACACTATTGACTAGGTCAGTCATGTCAGTCAGTTGTCAATTTATCTTTCATGATTATGTTCTTATTATACTCAAGGATACCACTGAGTGATGAGAGTAGCTATGATGGATCATAATCTTGTTTTCTTTGATTGTTATTTGTGTATTGTTTCAATTTAATTCTAGGGAAATTATGATTCATGATAAATGCAGTAGGCACTGTCACATATCTAGTAGCCACGCAGTTCCATGATCTGAGCTTAACCCTGGAAAATAATTGGACAATCCTTTTATGTTATCTGCTTGTTGCTACCAATAAAATCATAACAGTATCCAGATGGTATATATCTAGGTTCATTGGATTTTCTATCTTGTTTATTTATTTTTGGGTTATTCAGAGATCATAACGGTATCCAGATGGTCAATATATGGGTGCATTTGGTTCTCTTTCTTTTCAGTTTCTCTACTCCTTCTAGTTATTAGAGATCATAGCAGTATCCAGATGGGCAATATCTGGGTGCATTGGATTCTCTTCCTTTTTTTCATAAATAAGGTGCAATGATGAATACAATTTGAAAACTCAGTAGCGACTTGGGTTCACCATCCTATCTATCAGTCCAATCTATCAATTGATTCTAGAGATAACTTCCCAATAACTTTCTTCTATCTAACACATGCATTTACTCAGATATTTTGAGCATAGTAGATTGCATTAATTTATTTGCATAAAAAACAAAAAGAAAAGAAACCATGTGCATACATAGTGATCAATAAATCAAAAGCATCCATTAAACATCATCATATAAAGTGCATTCATCCAAACAACCATCCTACATACATATATCAGTATCTAGGAAAGTAAAAGACCATACATCTAAGAGTCTACACAATGGAATCACATCACATGCATATCATAAAAAAGCATCACCATATAGAACCATACATATAAAAAGTAAAATTGCACATCATATAGAATCATAAGGCTATATCTCACATATAGATCCCAATATCTGAGTACAAATGAACGGTCGCAAGTCTGACAAACAAAGTTGATCAACATAAATGTCTATAAATATTAGTATATCAGTGATACAAATCATTATTACAACATCAAAATATATCAGTACATCATCACTACAAAAATAGTACAAAAAAATACACAATGGATCATGCTACAAGAGTATCAACAAATGCTACCCCCACCCTCGTCACTAGGTGGACAGGGGGGTTCCATATCAGGTCCTAACCTTGGCTATTGTAAAGGATCTCTACCCACACCACTACTCTGGGACCTTTATGGTCTATTGGATGTCTGGGAAGTAGCATAACTGGGCACCCATTTTGTGAAAGGAAAAACCTCCTCGTAGTGTCGGCGCCAGTAGTCTATCTCTCTCTGGGCCTCACGCCCTGATCTCCAAAATATATAAAGAACATCCTGATGGGACGAAACCTATATGCCATCAATAAAGGCTCTAACCTTTGCATGAGCCTATCTCTCCCTGTCCTCAAAAACTATGACTCTCCCCTCCAAGGTGGTAGCACGTGCCTCTGCTGCTGCTAACCGTTGCTGAAGATATGTAACCTCTAGAGTAAGCCTCTCTACCTCTGATGGATTAATGTCATCCTATCCACCCATGGCTACATCCATATCACCCTCATCTCCTCTCCACTCAATCCCACCTCCCTAGTGCCCCACACTATCCAAGATTCATCCTCACTGCTCTCACTCTCGCTAGTACTACTGCTAGTATTACTGTTACTAGTGGATGAGCTATACTCTACCTCCTCAATCTCAACCTCCTCAGTAACTGAATCCTTCATCTCCCCATCTACCATCACCTCACCTCTCTCCTCATCTACCCTATGCTCATCTCTCATCTCCCCCCTCTCCTCATCCCTCTCCACCAAGACAAATCATGTTTGTTGTCACACTCTCCTAACTAACTGATGTGCTCCCTCCTCCTTGATCCTCTCCTCCTCCTCTAATGCAACACTCAGTCCAACCCACCTACTAATCCTATGCCCACCCCTAGTCCTAGCTCTCCTACCATCACCACCTAACACATGATCATCTCCATCTCCATCTCCATCTCCCCCCCCCCCCCCCCCCCCCCCCCCCCCCCCCCCCCCCCCCCCCCCCNTCTCCATCTCCATCTCCATCTCCCCGCCCACCACCCCGACCACCACCCCTACCACCACCCTACCACTTTTCCTACTACCACCTTGTCCACCACCCCATCCACCACCCCTACCACTATCACTCCCTCCTCTCTGTCTCCACCAAGGGCTCCTCATAATGGTGTTGGAAAGTTGACTCCCAGAGGATACATGACTTATTTTGTGTTGTCATTATGGAAACAAAGTCATATAGAGTTTCTGTCAAGTAAACTTGGAAGAAAAAAATGACTAAGTATAGAAAATAGGGCAGACAGAGTTATAGAGTGATCAACACATTAGCACACATGTGAGCGATCGAATTAGGGTATGCGTGTTCACATACATGTTCTATGTTACATGTACATACTAAGTCCAGACACGCATGGTACGAAATGACAATACGGATAAGTTACATTAAGAACAATACTACTGCAGTTCAGAAGATAGAGCATGGAGCTGACTTTTGTTTTGGATCAACGTATAATATTTTGTTGTGTAAAGGAAAAGCGCCTATGATAGTATGTTTGTAATCATGTCTTTATTATTGTAGTAAACACGCTTAAGCCAATTTTTTTGGAAGCATTGTGTATTATGGGTCGACTAAGGTCATGTTTATAGTCACGTCTATTCAGGCATAAACATATATATTTGTAATGAAAAGATATATTTGAAGTGTCAAATAAATAAGTATAGCAGAGAAGTGTAAATATGTCAGCATGAGATAGAGCCTCTAAAGAAGATAAGAGCATAAGCACATAATTGGAACTGATCAGACATCTGTGTCATATACAGCAGTTCACTTTTGGATATAGTGCATATCTATTCTCAGGAGGTTGTAGCCTTCTTTCTCATTGAGCAGCGAGCTCTTGGACAGTGATTCCTCACCCCTAATAGGGTTGTTTGTAAAAGACTCCTAATAGGGTTAGGCCTTTAACCAGGTCATTGTACTTGCATTGTAAAGACTGCTCCTAACAGGGCAAAGGAACTTTAATAGGTTCATTATACTAGTGCAATATTTGTGGGTACTAATTCCCACCGGGGTTTTCCTCTGATC
>MU224820.1:2633687-2651647 GCA_018584345.1 Thuja plicata
TATATATATATATATATATATATATATATATATATTGGAATGACATTCCAAATGTATGTATATATCCTACAATAAACAACAATAAAACCTCTATTTTTTCAACCTACATACACACGCAAGAGAGAGAAGAAGATGGTTTAGAGACAAAAAAAAAATGCCCCAACCCTAAATTTTGGGTTAGGGTTTTAAATGAAAATGAGAGAGGGAAACGAATGAATAAAGAAAGAAATAAAATTTTAAAATGAGTTTCTAATCTCATATGGGATAACTTGAAACCCTAAATAGGGTTAAAGTAAGAAAATAATAAAATATTCTCATTTTGAATTCTAGTGTAAAAGTCAAGAGAGGGAATTTTGAATTAGGTCTTGTTTTTTTTGAAAGGGTTAATTAATTAGATATATAAGTTCAAAATAAAGGGAATTTTATAATGCTTGGGAACTCGTCTTTTATAGGGTATATTTTAAATTAATTTAAAGACAACTAGTAATAGTATTGTGAAGAAATAAATGTTAATAAAATGATTTAAAATAAGATTTTTATAGTAGCACGATTAATGTGTCATTTAAATTTCAAAGTGAACATTAACTTATAATGTGGAGTTTGGTGTAATAATGTGACATTTAATTGAATAAGAAGACTCATTAAAATATAGATTTTAAAATATTAGAATTGATGAGTCCTTTAAATTTTAAAGAGGTCATTAAATTATAAGGAAGAATATAAATAGGTCATTAAATAAATATTTTAATAATATTAAAAAGGTTGTTGAGTCTTTTAAATTAATAAAGGGATGATCAAATAATATTATTTTAATTCAATACTTTATTATAATAAATTGAGATATATGTTATTACGAGGGTTAAAATATTAATATAATATAATTAAATTATTCATGAAAATGAAGAAATATAAGGGGGTAAATTTATTTGGTATAAGGGGGTAAGGTGTGAGATTTTTCACAAACCTGCTTGCACCAAATAATCAACCTGGTCCATTGAACAATCAACAACATGACATTCTTGATGATATACCAAAAATAGAGCAAGAAGCTAATAATCTGGGATTAATTGCACCTTTTACCATTCAGGAACTTAAGAAGGTAATTTTTTCTTTGCTGCCAGATAAAGCACCTGGGATAGATGGATTAACAACTCTATTTTATCAAGCATGCTGGGATTAAATTGGATGGGATCTGCTAGGGGTAATAGAAGAATCTAGAAAAAGAAAATCTATGGCAAAATACATCAACACAACCAACATTGCTATCATCCCTAAAGTAAAGGCGCCCAAAACTTTGTTGAATTCCACCCGATATCACTTTGCAACACAATTTATAAGATTATAACAAAGGCAATATACTTGAGAATGCAGTACCTAATCCCAAGCCTTATATCACAGCCTCAAGGCAGTTTTGTTCCTGGTCGAGAAACAATGGAAGGGGCATTAGTAGCTCATGAAGAAATTCATTTAATTAACACTAACAAAACCTCCAAATTTGTCATTAAACTCGACATGATGAAGCCCTATGACAGAGTGAGTTGGGAATTTTTGTTCAAAGTACTACAAAAGTTTGGATTTAGTAGAGGATGGTACAAATGGGCCAGAGCTTGTATATCGGGTACATGGTTTTCAGTACTGATTAATGGAGTGCATGTTGGCTTCTTTACAACTACACAAGGAATTCACCATGGTGACCCCTTGTCACCAGCCCTATTTATAATTATGGTTGAGACCTTCAATAGGTATATTTAGAATAAACAGGCTGAAGGCAATTGGCAGGGAGCTAAAATTGGGGAGACAGATATGTCAGTGACGCATTCACTTTTTGTTGATGAAACCCTACTATTTGGAGCATCTAATGTTTTTGAAGCTAGACAGATTAAGAAAACACTGGATTTATACACATCAGCTTCAGGTCAGAAGGTTAAACCTCAAAAATAAAAAATCTATTTGTTTAATACAAATCAGATCATCTCCAATATGATTGTCAACATTTTAGGATATTCAGTTGATATACTTCCATCTGTATATATTGGCATCCCCTTTTTCATGGGGAAAAATAAAAAAAGCTATTGGATGCCCATCATTGATCGAATCAAATCAAAAGTAGTGGCTTGGAAAGCAAGATGGTTGTCTCTATCAAGCAAAATACTACTTGTAAAAATAGTTCTGGCAGCTATTCCAAATTACTATTTATCTGTATTAAAAGCTCCAGCATTAGTAATTCAAGAAATAAAGAAGATATTGAGCCAATTTTTATGGACTGCAAATATGAATGGATCTAAGAAAATACCGTTGGTTTCCCTTCATAATATGGCACAAATCAAACAACTAGACAGAGCCAAAATTCATGATTTGTAGTATAGAAATAAAGCATATGGGGAAAAGCTAGTATGGAAGATGTATACTAAACTGCAAAATATATGGTGCCAAATGATGCAAAAGAAATACCTTGACAACAATTCACCAGAAATAATACTTTCTATACTAGATCCACCTAAAGGTTTGGCAATTTGGGACTTCATGATGTCATCAAGAGATATAGTAGTCAACTACATCTTGTGGGAAGTCAATAACGACCAGAAAGAAAAGTTTTTCCATGAGTCATAGAATGGTTCAACTCCCCTTTCCAAGCTCGAAGCAATTGAGGATATTATTTCAGATTCTGGAAACTTTTGGGGTAGTTATCTGGTGGATTATGTATCAGCAGTATGCTTATTCTCAAGGAAAGTAATTTGGAAAGATCCAAATTACTTACCTATATCACCTTAGGATAAAATCATATTGGGAAATATATTTTCAGAGAAAGTGGTCTACTTGTCAGGGAGGGAGGATAAGTTGTTTTGGGCCCCTGGGAAAGATGTAAAGTTTTCAATTAAAGATGGATACAAACTCATCCAATAAAAGGAGGCTACTGTAATCTCAATTTGTGCATATTCCTTTTGTTGGAATCATATCACCCTACCGAAATTTGGTTGCTTTGCTTTGATTACATTGAAAAAGAGGGCTCTAACCAGTGATCGACTTCATAGGCTAAATATTTCACAGCCTTTTAATTGTCGGTTGTGTGAGTTAGAGCATGAAGATGTTGACCATTTATTTTTGAATTGCTCGTTTGCACATCAATGTTGGTTGTTTGTATTGGAAAAAATACACTACCTCACTCCCCTTCCCAATAAGCTATGGCATCTATTCCAGTCATGACCAGAATTATACACAAACTCCCTATTCTATGGGTTGTGGAAATGTATACCAGTAATGGTAGTATGGGCAATATGGTGGGAACGTAACAAGAGAATATTTGCAAAATCTCTTCCACTATACAAGTTGTCCTCTCGGGATTGGAAACATCAATATCTAAAGTTGTCAATGCTAGTCATGAAAAAACCAAGTACAATCCAGTCATATCAGTTTGGGATAGTGATGTCATCTGTGAATGGAAAGGTATTCATGTGCTGATTGGCTGGTGTAAAAAATCAGCAACAACAAATGGCCATGATCTAGCAACAGTAAGTTGGATTCCACCAAGACAAGGGACTGTCAAAATCAAATTTGACGTCTCTTCAAGGGGCAACCTGGGGATCTCAGGTGTTGAAACTTGTATTCAAAACCATCAAGGTAATGTGCTTTCTCTAAAATCTTGTACACTTCTGCATGGAACAAATAACATGGCAAAGGCCCAAGCATTATTTGTTGGTCTTGTGCTAGCCAAAACTGGAGGATACCAAAATATCCAAGTGGAAGGAGATTCAATGGTCATAATTAATGCCTGCATTAAGTGAGAAACACACAATTGGTAGTTATCTTATTTACTGCAACAAATTTGGCATGTTCTTGATACCTTTAAAGATGTCCTCATCTCTCACACACTTCGGGAGGGTAATGTATTGGCAGATCACTTGGCTAATTTGGGTTGTGATGGGATGGATATCACATCCTTTGCCCCAGATGTAATCATTAGCAAAGACATTGAACTACAAAGAGTGATTCAAAAGGATAAAATTTTGATACAAAATGTATCTAAATCCTGAGAAAGCGATTGGATATGATGTTAGGCAGGTGGGCAATTAGTATCGTGTAGATTGTCATCTTTGCTGATCACATGGCAATAAACAGAAGTGAAGTGGTATCGATATGATCTAGTGGAAGTAGAGGAAATTTCATAAATGGCATAATTAAATGTTAAATTCAAAAGTGACATCGGCTACCATCGCAAGTTGCTTCCCTCCCGTACGTACAAATGGAAAATTTTGAGTGAAGAGCTTGTAAGGAATGTATATCTTGCAAGTTGGTGTACAGAGTTATCTGTGTGAGAATATGGTGCCAAAGATAGCGAATCATGAGCCATCAAGCCAACTAGATCATGCCCTAAATTCTCAAGTGTACCTATCTTTGCTCGATGGCTTTAAATAACAAACATTCATACTCTCATTGCAACAATCTTTAGCCCCTAAAATAGTGTAAGAATGGACTCGACGAAGGATTTGTGTGCAAAATGTCTGAAATGTGGGTGATATCACCATGAAATTATTTAGTAATTTTCAAAATGTGTATCCTCATGTATTTTCGATCATATTGTAATGGGCAAGGATATTGGGTTTTCTTACTGATTCTTTCCCGATTGAGCCCTCGAATCAGTTTTTAATATTAATAATATATAGTGGATAATCCACTTTTGCTTAAAAAAAAGTTATTTGTTTAAAATAACATGTGATTAAATTATAATATTTAATTTGTTTAAGTCATTTAGTTTATAAGGGAGTAATTTAAATGACACAATTATTACTGTCATTAGGTATAATTTTAGTAATGAATGTATATTAAGGGAAGAAGTGAAATTATTGGAGGGTGATAATTTAAGGATTATTAATTAACCGCATACAATATAATAGGACTTGTTAACCCCTTAATGAAGGTTTCTAATCAAATTTAAATAATTAAACCTAACTAAGGGTAGACATCCTAGTTGAACCTGGATGGTTAGACTCAATCGAGGGATGTTGACAAGTCGACCTTCGCTTGTCATGATTCTTCTCAATCTTTCAATCAACCCTACCGAGTTACCTTTTGAGATTATATACATCCAACTACATTGTACCCTCTTTAGTGAACCTAGTAAACACTTTACCTTATCAACACGTGGCATTATTTAATTTAACAGGTTTAGAAAAAAAATTGTTGGTGTGTTTTTGCCCTATATTTTGGGTATGACACACTAATAATATCATGAGACATATATTGGTTCTTTAAATTACTATTTATGTAAATATTATCTTAGATTTAAATATGACATCATTAAATATATTTAAAGATAAACGATTAAATAGAGTTTTAAAAAAATATTAAATATATATAAAGATACATTAAATATAAAAGTTTTGCTAAATTAAAAATCTTATGGGTACAACCATAAAGAATCACATTTTAAAATCAACCTTTAACATTAGTATCTATAATTATTTGCAATGGTATAGAAACATATATTATGAGTAACACATTGATTAAAATCTAATAATAGGACATAGTTTGTAATTGGCAAAATGTAAATAAGGTTATTTATTAATAACAAGCAAATTTAAATATGTTGTGAAGGGTATATTGAGTTAAATGTGTGAAGTAAAAAGTTATATTATAGGAAGGAAAAATGTGGAGCAACATTGTATAAAAAAGTATCAAGTTAATTGCAAATAACATGGCCAATGACTTACAACATATTAGAGTGTACTTATGTCTTAGAATTGTTAAAACAAACACTTATGTGTGTGATGTCTTGGAGGATACATGATAGAATAATTTGGATCCCTTATAAAAGATGTATGTAAAATGTTGCAGTATAAAATAGAAATTATGATATAAACAAAACTTTGTTATCTTGCTCATGCATTGGAATACATGAAAATATAATGTTGATATCATATAAAAGGTGCATGTAAAATTGTGCACTATAAATGGGAAATAATGTTTCATATTTTCAATGAGCACATTAAAATGAAAGTAACATTAAACCATAGTCCATGGAATGTATTTATCTAGACAATAGTAAAGATAAAAAGTGGGATGTGCATTTGGCTTGTGTAGTTATCTTTAGACGTAGATATTGGCAGTTGTTGATGTTGATTGCATGATTTATATTGTGGCAATGTTCATAGCAGCCTCAAGAACAATGCAACGCAAGAAAATTTCTATTATAATTTAATGTATTGAAGACAAAGGGCATGTGAGAGATTTGAATTTAACTTATACTAAAAAATATGGGAATTCACTTTGGTTTTTCAGATGAAGGTACAATAAGTTGGAAATGGAAGCATTGTTGAGTTGTTGTTGTGGTATGACAATGTGTCTGCATTATCAAGATAGTTTATTTGTAGACACACAATGATAGAAGGAAGAAACATATAAGAAAATCCATGTAGGTATTCAAAAGCAATTAACTATGAGAGCAAGTGAAAAGCATTCATAATAGAAAACATTATAAATATCTGTTGATGTTCACCTAAAATTATTTCTTGAATGATGTTTATGTTTACCTGAAATAGTTTCTATTGGCAAGTTGACTCCCAAGGAGTATATGGCTTATTTTTTGTTGTCATTATGGCAACAAAATCATATGAAGTTTTGACAGTAAACTATGAAGTGAAAATTGACTAAGTGTAGAAGACAGAACAAAACAGTGACTTGCAGTTGATCAGGGCATCAACGCACATGCGTACGACCACATCAGGATATGCGCATTCATACTTAAGCTCTATGGTATGATATTATGCTTACCCTATACACACATGGTATGGAATGGAAGTATGGACAAGTTATAGAAAGAAAAATTACACCAGCAGTCCACAATACAGAGTATGAAGCCGACTTCATTATTTTGATTAGCATGTAATCTTTTGTTATGTAAAGGCTAAGCACCTATTGTAATAAGTTTGTAATCATGTATTAAACATTGTTGTAAACACACTTAAGAAAATTTGTTTGGAATCATTGTGTATTATGTTTTTGGGCCGACTAAGGTCTTGTTTATAGTTGCGTCTATTCAGGCATAAAGATATATATATATCTATGTAATGCAAAGATACATTTGAAGGGATGTCAAAATAGTTAGAGAAGATGTATAGTAGAGCAGTATGAGATAGATCCCTTAAAGAGGTTAAGAGCATAAGCACATAACTGGAACTGATCAGACATCTGTGTCACATACATCAATTCACTTTTGGATATAGTGCATATCTATTCTCAAGAGGTTGTAGCCTTTTTTCTCATTGAGCAGTGAGCTCTTGGACAGTGATTCCTCACCCCTAACATGGTTATTTGTAAAAGACTCCTAACAGGGTCAGACCCTTAACCAGGTCATTGTACTCACATTGTAAAGACTACTTCTAACAGGGCAAAGGAACTTTAACAGGTTCATTATACTAGTACAATATTTGTGGGTACTAATTCCCACCGGGGTTTTCCTCTAATCAAGGTTTCCCCATAATCATATCAAGTGTTATGTGTTCTTATGTTAAGCTTCATTGGATGCAAATTTGATTTATGTTTAAGTTGTTGAATTTGAATAATTAGCTAAACACTAATTCACCCCCCCTCTCAGTGTTTCCAACAATTGGTATCAGAGCCTGGTCCTCAGAGAGAAAAGTTTAAGCACTCAAGGAGATCATGGATTCAGCAAAAGTCAAAAATCTAAAAAAGAATCTTGAAGCGTCCCTTGAAGATCTAGATAGATCTGAGAAAGAAAATGAAGAACTTAAACTAAAATTTGATGGCTCACAAATGCTTATCAAGAAACCAAGGAAAGAACTAAAAGATTGCTCCACCAATGATTTGAAACTGAATGAAGAGAACATGTCTCTGAAAGATAAGATAGAAGAATTGAATGATCATTTAACTGATAGCTTACCAACTATTGAAGAAAAGAACAAAGAAAACAAATAGTTGGATGAAGAACTTATGCAAGCCAATATGAAAATTTTGGAATTGGAAAATATCAAGAACAAAATTGAATCTAAATTATCAGGAGCAAAAGACAAGATTGATAAACTACACACAAGCTCTGATCTGATTCAATCACAGCTCTATGCACAAAAGCTAAAAGGTGACACCATTGGTATGGGATATAGTTTAGCTCAAATTGAGATCAACTCATTACAAGAAAGAAAGAAAGCTCTAACAAAATCTTCAAAAGAAAAGAAAAATGAAAATCATGAAGAGACTAAAGCAAAATCACCAAAATTTAAGCAAAAGGCAGTCAACCATACTTGCTATACCTATAACAAGCATGAACACTTGGAAAGAGATTGCAAGAATGTAAGACCCTTCAATGGTTACTGTTACTCCTATAATAAGTTTGGTCATAGAGCTGTTCATTGCAGAACAAATCAAAGAAATCAGCCACAACTGAACCAAAAGAATCAAACTCAATTCAATCAGAGAAATCAACCTCAAAGAAACTTGCAGAACATTACATGTCAGATATGTAACTATAATGGACACATAGCAAAGCAATGCAGCATGATCAATAACAACACCATACCTCCTATCATATGTCACTCATGTGGAAAACCTATACATATTTCAAGGTTTTGCAAATCAAGAACAAAAGGACAAGAGAATCCCAAGAAGTCATTGTTTGAAGAATCAAGAGAAGTCAAGTTTGTAGAAGCCAAAGCTAACTCAGATAAAATATGGGTTGAAGTAAAGAATGATAATGAAGAGAACAAGGTAGCAGATGCATCCTCAGTGGACGCACCTTCTACTTCTGAATAGTTGACCCTCATGGTCTTAGGGGGAGCTATTCTAGCTCTAAACCCCTGCGTGGCTGGTATACTCACCTTTGAGTATGTGCCTATGGATTCATGCATGTAATCACGAATTAAGGTTGTATTCATTCATGCATTGCCTTTACTTTGTTTAGAACAAAATTTGAAATTCTCTCTGTAAACTGCTTTACGACAATGAGCATTAAATGCAATTGATCTTTATATAAATTGGCAAAAGATCTTAAAAACCTCACTTTGCATTTGAGATTGAATCATTTAGAAAGAAGATAGGCATCGAGCATCAAAGCACTACAGCTTGAAGGATTAGTTGGTTTGTGAATGAATTACATTTGGAACAGAACCCTAGCAGTCACGTCATTTTAGAATCATCATGAAACCCTGCCTAACCTAGTTACAAGTAAATATGGCAACCCCTGTTGTATTTGACATTGATGAGAGGAAGATATTTGTTTTTAAGAAGAATCCATTCAAGTCCATACTAGATGATGTCGAAGGATCATTCTCTAGGACTCCGCTAGGAGTTGTACATGTAGAAGACATCTACACCTATGTTTATTGCAAGAAGTAAATAGTTGGAGACAACAACATTGCATCTCTTATGGGTACTATGATGAAACCAAATTATACATTCAAGGATGAATACACACATCTCACTGATAACCCTATCTTTGAGTATTCCAATGTGCACAAGTTCTATGAGCCAGAATGGGTGAAGATATTACTGAGTAGGATACATGATGATCTATACTGGATAGGCAAGGTTCCTGTCTGCATCACTACATATCTAATTCATGAGATGACTGGACTTCCCAAAACTGGACCAGTTCTTCCAACTGGTAAAGATGTTAAGAAACAAGTTGAGAAAGAATGCTTATCCAGGAGTGATAGGCATGGTATGATAGTTTATCCCATCAAGGAAGATTACATAAAGCTAGTTACCATGATACTAGGTTATAAATTTCAACACACAAGCAGACTAAACAATGTATTTATAGCCACTGTCTTAGCAGCAATAAAAATGGTGAATGATAATACTCCGTACAACCTATGTGAGATTTTGCACACTCAATTGATTGACAGCATCTGAGCTATTAAACATGACAAAAGCAAGATATTCAGGTTTGGCTCACTGATCATATATCTCTACTTCTGCATAGTAGGAAAGGTTGCAAATCTCTACCTAGAGAAAAGCAAACCCACTATGTCACAGATTTCACTAAAAGCCACATCAGAGAGTAGTGTGAAGGATTCTATGGACATGGACATCAAGACATTTAGGATCAAGATGTAGAAGAGGTTCAAGATACCTAAGAAAATAGTTGAGAAGTACAAAGACACCATATGCTTCATGGTGGAGACTGAATGTACTTGCATGGAGGCAGTTGAGTATAGGAAAAAATGGATTCACCCTCTTGGTTATGAAGTCAAAGAACATGTTTTGGAAGGTTATGCACAAGTCCTCTTATCTGTGCCCAAGGATCCTAATGAACCTAGATGGGGCACTTAGAGAGAAAAGACAAATCAAGTTGATTCTGTCTTATACATTGCTGAGAACAAAAGGAAGGCATCTAGGATTACCTCAAATATCCTAAAAGTTCATGGTGTTACACAAGAAGATCTTGACAGAGCTAGAGAAGCTGAGATAGCCAAAGAACTTGAGAAGACTCCCACAGAAGTAAAAATAGAAAAGACTGATGATATGCCCAAGAAGAAGAAGAAGAAATCAAATGAAGATACATTTACACCATCAACCACCATTGATTTGGATGCATCTCCACCATCAATACCTAGCAAGAAGTCTAGAGGAAGGAAGCAAGCACCCACTAGTCATCCATCCTCAAGAACTACAAGGAGAAAGGTAAAGAACACACAAGCTCCTCCTGAGGTAGGTTTTAGGCCTAGTCTTAATGTCTTAAGGAATAGAATTGTCAATGAAGGAAGACTAGAGTCTCTGAAGAATGTATATGACAAATATCAAGAGATAGACAAATCATAGATTAATTCTATTATCATCTCTCAAATGATTAAGTTCAAAAGGACTATATTGGAACTCAAGACTATCATACCAGACAAGGTATGGAACATACTTGATATGTTAAAGAGGAAAGAAATTGAAGAGGATATGAGGATAAGAGAAGAAACATTGGATAGTCTTCTCCCAGTGTGCTCGCATGATGAGAAAGTCATTTTGTTGGATTTAGTAAATCTGCACCTAAGAACCAAAACAAGGACTCATCATATCATGAACAAGGAGTATGATCTGGTCGGTGAAGAGACTCATAAAGAATTTGAGTGGGTATTTCTAGATAGACATATGTATCCATCAATGACGCCTACAGCTAAGGCAACTCCAGTTCCTCCTAAACAGGTTGCAGAACTAGTAATTCAGAATGCACCCTAGACAAGTCCACAGGTTTCAGTGCCCTCAGTCTCAATAGCCTTTGATATAGCAAAAGATTCAAGGGATACTATAGTGATTGACGATATCAAGATATCTATGACCGCTTCTGATAATGATATGGATAAAGTTGAAAAAGCATTTGTAAACTCGGAAGGGACAGAGAAGGAATGCACTGATGATACATCTTTGCAACAAGATAAAGTTCCCTCTATAGATTCAACAGACTTGAACAAAGAGGAAGATAATCAAAATAATGAGACACCAGTCATGGAGATCCCAGTTAAAAGTGAATGCATGGATACTAGTCAGAATACCATATTCACACCATCCATTCAACCATCTACCTCATTGTTGTCAAGTTTAACTCCTGACTCAGCAAGTCTGGATGCATGGGGAGAAGAGGATTTAATAAAGATCAGTGTCCTAGCCATGGAAAAAGCAAAAGACAAATAGGTTATGAGAAACCCTCTCTTCTTGGAATCAGTAAACATCCTGAATGACCTAGTACCTGCGGACAATAAAGTAGAAAAAATTTAGTCAGTTGATGATGTAGACAGTATACTAACAAGCTTCAAAGCACATTTTACAAACTTAGTAGACTCAACTACTAGAATTGAAGAAGATGAGTAAAAAAAGCAAAGGTTTAATGAACTATTAAAGAATTTTTCCTTAGATTTAAAGTCATTGAAGATTGGTCAGTCTATGTTGAAAGAGTTGGCAACTAAAGGCAGAAATGTAATAACCAACTGCATGGAAAGGGTGAAATTCACCTCTGAACACATCAAGAAGATAGAGGAGGCAGAGATCTTGGTTGACAGTGTTAGGAAATCAGTCAAGACATCCATGCAAGACATGAACATCTGTAACAGTATCTATCAAGGTCAACTTGACAAGATAGAAAAAGATGAAATGGAGATCAATAAGATAAGGACCCAACAAACTTAGTTGAGAAATGCACTTGTGCCCTCCTTAGTAGTTCTAGATGAGAAAATAAAATAGATTGATGCCACTATTTTCACATATGATCAAGGTCCCTGCATGGACCTGATAAAAATGGAGAAGCTCACGTATGCTCTATGCGCCCATCTCCAGACAGTCGATGCAATGAAGGCATTCTGGCAGCAAGAGATAAAGAATCTCCAGGTTGTATATCCAGATGTATATATGGAGTAAGTCTCTAGAGACTTACAATTTTGACACCTTTTTCATTAATGTCAAAGGGGGAGTAATATACAAGGAATATGTGTACATGTGGGGAGTAGTATATATTATAAAGTATAATGATATACAGTTTTTGTGTTAATCAATTTTGAGTAACTTGGCCACATTACTTTGTTGTCATTAATGACAAAGGGGGAGATTGTTGGAAAGTTGACTCCCAGGGAGTATGTGGCTTATTTTGTGTTTTCATTATGGCAACAAAGTCATATGAAGTTTTGACAGTAAACTATGAAGTGAAAATTGACTAAGTGTAGAAGACAAAATAGAACAGTGACTTGCAGTCGATCAGGGCATCAGCGCACGTGCGTTCAACCACATCAGGATATGTGTGTTCAGACTTAAGCTCTATGGTATGATATTATGCTTACCCTATACATGCATGGTACAGAATGGAAGTACAGACAAGTTACAAAAATAACAAGTACACCCGTAGTCCAAAATACAGAGTATGAAGCCGACTTCATTATTTTGATTAGCGTGTAATATTTTGTTATGTAAAGGATAAGTGCCTATTGTAAAAAGTTTGTAATTATGTATTAAACATTTTTGTAAACACGCTTAAGAAAATTTGTTTGGAAGCATTGTGGATTATGTTTTTGGGCCGACTAAGGTCTTATTTATAGTTGCGTCTATTCAGGCATAAAGATATATATATGTAATGCAAAGATACATTTGAAGGGACATTGAAATAGTCAGAGAAGATGTATAGTAGATTAGTATGAAGATATCCATATGAGATAGAGCCCTTAAATAGGTTAAGAGAATAAGCGCATAACTGGAACTGATCAGACATCTATGTCACATATAGCAGTTCACTTTTGGATATAGTGCATATCTATTCTCAGGAGGTTGTAGCCTTCTTTCTCATTGAGCAGTGAGCTCTTGGATAGTGAGTCCTCACCCCTAACAAGGTTATTTGTAAAATAATCCTAACAGGGTCAAACCCTTAACTAGGTCATTGTACTCGCATTGTAAAGACTGCTTCTAACAAGGCAAAGGAACTTTAACAGGTTCATTATACTAGTACAATATTTGTGGGTACTAATTCCAACCGGGGTTTTCCTCTAACCAAGGTTTCCCCGTAATCATATCAAGTGTTATGTGTTCTTGTGTTAAGCTTCATTGGATGTATATTTGATTTATGTTTAAGTTGTTGAATTTGAATAATTAGCTAAACACTGATTCACCCCCCCTCTTAGTGTTTCCAATAGTTTCTTGAACGATTATGTGTGTTTTGAAACAACAACTCCCAACACAATGATCATTGAAGGAATTGTCATAATTGTTAAAGTTTTTATGAAAACTTAAGGCTTAGAGTAATTATGGATACTACTCAAAGTAAAAGGGAAGAATGACAGAGAAAGATAAAATCATTTCACAATTCAATAATACTATTAGTAATCTTCCAAAAATAGTCAAGACCCTATTTATTGCTGAACCCAATAAAATGTACAATGGTTTTTCTTTATGGGAAAGTCAGCCATCTTTGAGGTATGACCTTCTGAGATTATATCCTTGTGAGTTTAAATGCCAGTATTAATATGATAGTTGCTCAAACAAAAAATTTGATCTTTTCATTTTCATCTTATGCAAACTATTTAAGGAACCAAGAAGCATTTAGAAACCAAAAAATTATGAAATTATTTGTTTATACACATGAAATTGGTTGTTGAAGGTAAGATGGAGTATTTTGTGATATTTGGGTGTTGTAGCAGCTTTTGTGAGTGTAGTTGTGTTAAAAATGGTTAATGCCTTTGCAATGTAGATCCATATGATTGGTACAATGTTGTGTGTGTAGAGGAAATTTGAATGACAAAAAATGTAATTCAAGGACATAGTTGTCCATGTATTTTTGTCATAAAGTATATGTTTAAAGAAAAGAATGCCTCTCACAACATTTTGATAATAAAGGTATATTTGAATAAGAGATTATTTTCTACAAGTGGATTTTATGGATAATACTACGATACATTATGCATTGAATTTTCAATGGCCTTGCAAGAAACACATTAGGAGAGGTATTGTATGCTAAACATCAGCTATTTGAAAGTGATGATCTGAATTATGAATTAGATTATAATACCTGGTGTGATACTTGTAATATTTTCAAGTTCAATATAAAAACCATAATATTAACAATAGAATTGCAAGCCAAAAAGTGATCCATTCTATTTGAAATTGGATTTTTTACAAAGCTAATGGATCTCAAGGGTCACTAGATCCTCTTGGAAATGAAAATTAAGAGTCCACATAATGTTTATTACAAATAAACTATTTAAAACTTCAAAAAATATTAAAAAACTATATATAAAATTAGGCCCACTTGGAGAATGCGTAAATTTATAGTCTTAGCTCCAAATTGTGAACTGTTTACTCCGTTGGAAAGGTCTTCAGTAAATCTTGAAACAAATTTGGGAGATCACGCCAAGGTAATTGCAACATAGAAAATACCGATAAATTGGATTTCAGTATTTTCCCAATTCCATCATGATCATTCCTCCCCCTTGAGAGGCAATGGGCCCCATTGCATTAAGCTGTTGTAACATATGAGGAAATTGTTCTTCAATTTTCTCCTTAGTTAACCACTTTCCTTGATGAGAATGCTGACCATATCGAACCACCCAATAAAGACAAATGTTCTAATTTCCCAAAGTCTTTAAAATGACTTTAGTAACCTAGTCACACCGAACTAGAGCAGTAGTAGATGGATATAATTCAGCAGCTTGAATGTGTTTAGTAGCTTGGGAAATGTCCAACAAAGGAGGAAAATAGGGTCTCAACAATTCCACATTGAAAATTTGATACAGTCCCAAAAAGGATGGCAACTTATGTTTAGAAGCATTCTCACCAACTTGTTTCACAATAGTATATGGGCCATAACGAAGAGGATGAAGCTTCCTATTTGGTCCATGAAGGCACTCTTTCTGAAGATGTAACCATACCTTGCCACAAATATGAAACTGATGAGGAGTTCTATGTTTATCATTCATTTCCTTATACTTATGATTACTCTGTTCCACAATATCATGAACTTGTTTTTGTAGGTGTCTAATGTTATCAATGAATTTTTATACTTTATCTACCTCCTTGTCAACATTAAATAGACTATCAAATTGCAGAACTAGTAGTGCTACATCCATAGGTGGCAATGGCTAATACCCAAGTCAAAACTCAAATGGACTATGCCCTATAGTACTATGGAGTGCATGGTTGTAGCTGTGTTGTAGGTAGGGTAAGCTTTCATCTCATGTGCAAGGATGTTTTGAATGATACATCTATAAGATATGAGTGATCATTTGATTCACCACTTATGTTTGCCCATCTATTTGGGGATGGAATGTTGTGGACTTTGTCAACTTTGTGTCCATTTTAGCCCATAGTGCAAACCAAAAATTGTTGATGAACCTGCTATCCCTATCAAAAATAATGCTTTTTGGAAAACCAAAATGAACCCAAACATGTTCAAAAAATAACTTGGTAGTCTCTTCTGTAGAAATCTTCTTTTTACATGCTACCATGATAGCCATTTTAGAACACCTATCTACCACAACATATACACAATCATGCCCCCACCTTGTAGTTGGAAGCCTAGATATAAAATACATTGAAACATACTATCATGGATTATCAATAATAGGTAATGGTATATATAGACCCAACTTACAGTTTGTTGGATTTGCAATTGCACAGGCTGGACAAGATTGTATATATGAAATTATATCCTCCATTTTTTGTCAATATAAATACTTTTGAAGGATAGAAGTAGTCTTACCAATACCAAAATGTCCTACAACATGACTGTAGTGAGCTTCCCATATCATTTTTTTTCATTCCTCGGTGGGTACACATATATGACGAACACAACAAAGCAATCCATCCTGCAAGTGAAAATCAGAGACAAACTTTCCTTCAACCAAATTATTATAGATGTTAGAAAAATAAGAGTCAATAACATATATTTGTTTCCAAGTGGATGATTGATGACCACATGAATCCAACACCATTGTCAAACCTACAATTAGAGGCATACTCAAACAATCTACCACTTTGTTACGGCTTCCTTTTTATCAAAAATGTTGAGGTGAAATTGTTGTACATAAGTTGACACCTTTGATTTCTATCATTCTGCAATTTCCCTTGTGTTTGCAAGAATTGAAGAGGTTTATGGTCTGTATGTATGATAGTTTCCTTTCCCAGTATATAATATTTCCATTTTTTGTAGGCTTGAACAATAACATATAACTCCTTTTCATAGGTGGGGTACCTACGAACTGTATCAGAAAAAGTTTCACTATGATAGGCAACAAGATGCCCATGTTGCATGAGTATCACACCAAGAGTGTAATCAGATGCATCTATTTCTATCTCAAATTATTGTTGTAGATATGGGAGGACCACTACTAGTGCTTAACATAATCTTTTCTTTAATTCCTCAAATTCTAGTTGTTTTTCCTCTATCCAATAATTGTTTTCTTGTACTCCGCCCCTTAGTGATTGATTAAGAGGCCATGATATATGTGAGAAACCAAACACAAATCTATGATAGAATTTGGCTAAGCCCAAGAAGCTACAAAGCTCTGTGAAAGTTTTAGGAGATGGCCAATCTTTGATTATTTGAATCTTTGTTGGGTCAACATGAATACCCTCAGTATCAATGATATACCCTAAGTATTGAATACTCTACATACCAAAATAACACTTCTCGATGTTGGCATAAAGTTTTTGTTGTTGCAGAGTTGAAAGCACTTGTTCAACATGTTTCAAATGCTTAGACTAAGTCTTGCTAAAGATGAGTATGTCATCTAAATAAATAACCACAAAAGAATCAATGAATGGTCTAAGCACATCATTCATCAACCTCATAAATGTGATTGGGGTATTTGTTAGGCCAAAAGGCATAACCAACCATTCAAACAAACCTTCCTTATATTTAAATGTAGTCTTCCACTCATCTACTAGATCAATTGGTACTTGGTGATATCCAAACTTCAAATCATTTTTTGTAAATAACTTAGCCCCCCTAAGTTGGTCTAACAAATCATCAATTCGAGGGATTTGATATCTATTTTTTACAAAAAAAAATTCAATGCCCTATAATCAATATGAAGTCTCTATGTCTCATATTTCTTTTTAGCAGGGACAATTGGACTGCAATAGGGTAAAGCACTTGGACGAATCTATCCTTTCTGAATCAACTCTTGATTTCATCATTTTCTAAAACCGACCTACTACATATTGTTGAGATTGAAGATTGTCAATCTACCCAAGAAACACCTGCATGCAAAACAACTGCTACGAGAATGAAGAAGACAGAAGAGAGAAGGATCCGAAGCTATGGCGGCCGATAGGCCAGAGAATGAAAAAGCATGTTGACAGAAATGATTTCTATATTCAACAATGAATGTTTTACCACCTCCTTATGAAATACAAAACAGACAATCCTTATAAAGGATGTCGAAACCCTAAACGGGCAACTGCTAGGAAATAGAAACTTTCCTAAGACTAACTAAAACTGCCTAAGTGAAACTTAAGCACTAAAGAGCAATTGCTAAATTACTCTA
>MU224820.1:2655803-2671054 GCA_018584345.1 Thuja plicata
TTTGGAGAGGGGTTTTTCCCACTGGGTTTTCTCCTTTGTCTCCGGTTTACAGAGATTTCCTTGTACTGGGTACCTGATCAGGCCTTGTTGCTGGGACCCATTTCTTGCTTTCTTAGTCTTGCTAGGTTTGCTTCCTCCCTGCGTTCAGCTTAAGGGGGGGTGTTAGAGTAATCAGTTTACTCCTTTTCGGCTTATGCTTTCACTTAGGTGCATATAATTAATACTTTATATTAATTATATTGCGCATCCTAGCTTTTAGGTTTTAGGGTTTGGTCTGATACATATTAGCTCATGAGGTAGTGGTGTGCCTGGGATTAAATCAATAGAGTTCTTGACTTGACAGTGTGTTGGAACTCCCACTGGTGGTTTAAACACACTATGATATTCTTTCAAAATTTTATCCATCAAATTTTGTTGATTTACTATTGTGGTTACCGTAGCATGTGTATTAAGGACAACTAAAAATTTTTGTTCAGGGTGAATCAAGAGCATAACAAAAGCTCCAGTTTGAGAAATCAAGCGTTTACATTGTTCAACACTAATTAAAGAAGCAATTTGTGTTGGACATACCTCTAGTATTCAATACCTCTTCCCACCAAACTTGATTGTAACACTACATGGCCTAGATTCATACACTCCATGCCTCTAATACATGTATGGCTTCCCCAACAAGACATCACATACATCCAGCGGTGCTATATCACATATCACTTCATTCTTGAAAGGCTTGATTGAATATGATAGAGGACACTGTTGATTTATTTGAATATCTTGTCCCTCATTTACCCATCCCATAGAGTATGGTTGTGGGTGTCTTTCCACTTTCAAATTTAATCTTTTGACTATCTCCCTAGATAAAATTCTTTTGGCTCCCACTGTCAACAATAAAATGTAGAGGCTTTCCATCAACCCACATCTGTGAATGAAACAGTCTCTCTTCATCTTCATGAGGCAATACTTTAGTAGTAGCAACTATGGCATATGGGTTTTCTTCTATGATAGAATCATCCTCCTTTTTCACAAGTATCCATTAGTGATGAGTCAGGTTCAACTTCCTCTCCTCATATTTTTGTCATCATATTTTTAATACTTCGACAATTCTTTGTATTATGGGTTGGGGACTTATGAATCTCACACCACATGCCTATATATGTTTGTGTCTTTTTAGTATCCCACCATGTGTTCTTAGGTGAATTTGAGTGAGGTTCCTTGGTCACATGTTTTCCTGCAGATTTATTGCCACCTTCAAACCTTGGCTTATTGTTTGCAAAGTAGTCCCTCTTCCCTTTTTGCTTGAATTTCTCTTCAATTTTTGTAGCATATTTATAGGTAGTTTCCAATGTCTCATTATTCAAAAAAATCCATCTTAGTTTGAATGTATCTGTGAAGTCCACTACGATATTTCAAAATTCAATGCTTCTCTAAATCCTCAATACCAAGTTTTGTTGAAATTGAATGGAATGTATTGGTGCAATCTTGCATAGATTGATCCCTCTTCTGTCGAATAATCTGTCATTCTATGTATTTTTGTTCATATACATCCTCAAAAAAGAATATTTTCTATGTATTCCACAAATTCTCCCCAAGTGGGCTTCTTATCAAGAGATATTCCCAAGCCATCTTCATCAAATAATTCTGGTTCTTTATTTGCCAATTTAGATTCCCATGCTAATTTCACATGGGTTTCATCTTTGAGGAGAGAAAATGTTATTATTTTTTGCATTTGAGAAATGATTTACAGAAAATTATCTATCCAATTTTATAATCAGTTATCAACAACTTCAGCATAGACTTTTCCTTCAAAACTTGGGATGTCAAAATTTACCTGCACTTTGAAAGGGGTATTTCCATGGAATGGCGTTTCTGATCCAGAGGATTCTTGATTCTATAGAAGGCATGAAAATTTCCTCATCATCTCCTCTTGTTTCTTATTTAAAGCCTCTTCCACCAATTGCTTCATAGCATCATCTGGCATCTTTGATCGTGTGCGTCTCAAAGGTGGATATTTTGACAAACCTTGTGTATTCAATCTTAATATTTGGTAGGAGGACTTTGCGTAAATTGGCATAAAGGAGAATTCCTAATTTGATACAACTGATCTGAATTATGAATCAGATTACAATACCTGGTGTGATACTTGTGTTATTGTCAAGTTAAATATAAAAACTAGAATATTAACAACAGAATTGCAAGCCAAAAAGTGATCCACTCTATTCAAAATTGGATTTTATACAAAGTTGATGGATCCCAAGGGTCACTAGATCCTCTTGGAAAAAAAAATGAAGAGTCTACATAATTTTTATTACAAATAAAATATTAAAAACTTTAAAGAATGTCAAAAAACTATATATAAATTAGGCCCACTTGGAGAAGGCATAACTTTCTAGTCCTAGCTCCGAATTCTGAACCGTTTACTCCGTTGGAAAGGTCTTTAATAAATATCAAACCTAATTTGGGAGGTCACACCAAGGTGATCCCTCTCCAAGGAAGATAGGCCCCAAAATTCTCTAAAGACCTTTAAAAATGTAGTTTACTGCAACATAGAAAATACTGATAAATTGGATTTCATTATTTTCCCAATTCCATCCTAATCAAGTGGTGTGCTTGTGAAAGGATAATAGTGCAGGACAAAACTCATAGCATACAAAAAATAGATTTTTTGAATCTTTGAGTAATAAAGAACATAGTGTACAAACCTTAAGACTGTCAAATCTTCTCATCAATGCATCCTAGAAATATCCCAAAAGATCAAATCTGGCCACGAATGCACCTCCCATCACCATAAATGTGATTTAGAGAAGTAAGCTTGAACCATCCCTCTATCTACAGCTTGAAAAATCATGCCACCACCATGAACTCTGAGATTATATCTTTTAAATATTTGAATATTTAAATGTTTATGATCAAAGGTGGCGCGGGTACTTGCATCAATGACCCATAAAATATTTGATCTCTTGTTTAAAACACAATCGTCGATCTTCATCTCTAACTCTAATCCTACCTCATCTTTAACCCTAAATTACTGAATCTTTCATGTCGTTGAGTCACTGAATCATTCTCTTAACTCTGAGTTCATCATGAGATTTCACAACCACCACAGGATCAAAACCAAGATCAACGATCCGCGTTTAATCTTTGAACCATAGAAGAATATTCATTTTCTTTATGTGCCTAAGAAACCACCGTGAGATAAAAACACAATCAATGATGCAGATTCAATCTCTAGAAGCTCTGAGCTTTTACTTCACTTACTCTTCTTAACCTGAGTTCATTTAGAGACTTGGCGACTGAGTAGTCTCACAATCTCTGATCATTCTGTTTAATCATGGTTTCATTATGAGACTCTACGACCATTGTAAGATTATCTTTGCATTAGTGGATCATGTGAAATCTCTTGAAATTTTTGACCTTTAAATTTATATGGAGACTTAGCACAAACTACAGGATCTGAATGCAATTGATGATTAACGAGAAATTTCAAAAGAAATGACTTATCCCTAATCTTATTCAGCAATCACGTGACTTAACAAATAGGAACCAAACTTGAAATTTTGAGTTTACCATGAGTTACGAAGTAAACTAAGTCTTGAAGTCACAGAATAAAAACTTGACCATAGAGTTTATCCTGAGATTGAACGGCATCCATATGATCAGAATCTGAACTTAAATAGATCCACAGTCTGTGTTGAATCTCACAAACACTTAAGCATATTCTCTTTTGATGTGAGATTATGCAATAGCCACAAGATTGAAACTTTGATCCATGGCCCTCATGAAATCTCGATGACTTAAGAGGATATTCCTTTCCCTTTGGAGATCACGCGACTGAAGGCAGATTGAAGTTGTGGAGTAATATGGAATATTCATTTCCCTTTGCGTAACTTAGAGATAAACAAAGAAGATTAATGCGCACATGAATATTAATAAACTTAAGTCACCCAAAAAGGTAATGAAGAAATATATCATGGCAAGGAGAACTAGGGTTTTCCCATGAAATGCTTAGGCTTTTATGCACTTAGGTCCTTTTCCATGAATAAGGTTAAATCAAAGACCTATAAAAATACAGAGAACAAGATCAAGACCTAGAATCAATTGTAGGATCTTAAAAGCTGGGCTCTACCCTCATGGGAGCCACATTTTCCTCCACTTATAGCCATAATTCTCATAGGATCAGAAATTTGGGTAACATTTTTGGTGATTTGTGCTAGATGTCCGCCAGCTAGACACATAAAACCAGTGGCCTTTTAGATGATCCATTGGGCATAGGAGTCCATTTGAGCACAAAAACTATTGGAAGGAGGGAGGATTAAAACCAAGAGGAGGGACAAAGAACCAAAATAGGGAAAAAGACTATGTACAAACACAAACAAATACTTGTGCAAAGCACTTTGAGGAAAGCAAGAAACTAACCTAGAAAGAAGGAAAAATAGGAAATTAATTACAGATCGGGGCAAACCTTAAAATAGGGTTTGAGATGAAAACCATTGACAGGTATTGACAAGGTCTCTCCTTCAAGAGTTGATAGTTGAAATTAATTATGTTCCTTCCACTCTGTGATCACAAATGGTCCACCCTAGAAGGAGTCAAACTTTGTATGTATACCAGGCTTGGTTCTGTATTCATCTCATTTGAGGACTATATACCCAACTTTGAAGCTTCTAGCTCTGGCCTTCTTGTTAAAGCTTCACTTGGTTTACATTTGATGAAAATCCATAGTATGCATAGACTTGTCTCTATTTTCTTCCAACAACATGAGTTGAGAATATCTCACCTGCAAGGGATCTTCTTCTTCAAAGATAACAAGTTGGGTGGCAAGGTTGAATGCATGCAACTCTGTTGAAATAGAAAATCTGGCCTCTTTTCCATACACCAGCACATAGGGAGAATTCCCAATGATCTTCTTAGGGGTTACCCTGTCTAACCACAAGGAAGAATTGAGCTTAGAGTGCCAATCTCTCTTATTTTCTTGCAAATTTTTCTTGATTATTCTTATCAGGTTCTTATTTGTAGACTCTGCTAAACCATTACCCTGAGGGTAATAATTAGAACTAGTATTTAGGTAAATAACCTATTTGATTTCCCATTTAGTGACTCTCAAGCCTATGAAAGCAAGTGTATTATCTGATATAATAGAGTCTTGGGTCCCAAATCTATGATTTATGTCATCATAAAATCCTAGGACAACACTCTCATTTGCTTCTTTTAATGCAATAACCTTGGTCCATCTGGTGAAGTAATCAATTGTAGTAATTATCAATTTATGGCTTGCACTAGATGGAGGGTTAATTATGCCTATGAAGTCAATGTCCCACTTCATGAAAGGTTGATCTATTCTGATTGGTTGGAGGGGCAGAGCTGTAAGTCTTTCTTTTCTTGCAAACATGGCACACTTTATGCATTTCCTTACATGATCATGACTATCCTTGAAGATAGATGGCCAATAGTATCCAGCCCTCGTGATCTTAAAAGAAGTAGTCCTAGGAGAGAAATGACCTCTAGAAGGTCCATCATGAAATTCATTCAAGACACCTGCTACTTGTTCTGAATCTATGCATCTTAAAAGGACACAATTATGATCCTTTCTAAAGATGACCTCATCAATCAGAACAAAGGGAATAGATTTCAATCTATAATATCTTCTTTTGGATAAATCTAAGTTTGCAGGACATTCTCTTATTTTCAAGAAATGAATCATGTTAGGAAACCAACCTACTGCCTTGGTATGTTCTTCTGTTGAATGCACAACTAAGGATGCATTCATTTGCTCTGGATTTCTTGGGTTCTCATCTTCTGTCAAATGTTCACAAAGTTCTCTTCCCCTAACTAGCTTGGTAACTTGGATATCAATGTCATATTCCATTACTTTGGTGATCCAACCAGATCTCTTCTCATTCAAGTATTTAGAAAGTAGGAACTCCTTGACACTTGGATTAGTGACTCTTAATTGTACCTTTTTGTGAGTCAATAGATATCTAAACTTTTTTAGGATTTTTACCACAACAAGTACATGTTTCTCCACAAAAGAATATCTTTGTTCATATTCTTCCAAACCTTTTCTAAATAAAGAAATAGGCTTCTCCAATCCTTCTGAGTTTTGCCAAGTTAACATTGTAGATATGGCAACGGAGCCTCCATAAGCATACAAAATGAAATCTTTTCTGAAATTAGGATTCAACAAGGTAGGAGCCTCTGTCAAAGCCTCTTTAATGGCTTGAAAAATAGCCTTTCCTTCTTTTCTCTACCATAATATTCTATTCTTCTTCAACATTGTTGTCAAAGGCTTCAAAAGGTTTGCAATGTTAGGCAAAAAATTACTGACAAAGTTAATCCTTCAAATGAGGGATTGAAGACTTTTCTTGTGAGGTGGTAGGGATAATTCTAGAATAGTTGCAATCCTCTTAGGGTCTACTGTAATTCCTTTTTTGGATACAATATATCCCAACAGTTTCCCTTCATGGACTATGAACACACATTTCTTAGGATTAAGAGAGATCCCAAACTCCCTACACCTTTCAAATATTTTCCTCAAATATTTGATGTGGTATGTTGCATTCTTAGAATAGATAATTATATCATCTAAATAGACCAGTACAAACTTGTAAATGAGGCTTTTGAAGGCCATATCCATTGCATTTTGAAAGGTAGCACCTGATTTTGACAAACCAAAAGGCATCTTCTGATAAGCCATGGTTCCCCATTTGGTTGTAAATGCAGTCTTATATTGATCTTCTTCATGAACTGGGATATGATTATAGCCTGAATAGCCATCCAAAAGTGAGAAGCATTCTGATCCATAGACACATTGTAGAATTTTCTCCATAGATGGCAATGGATGATGATCTTTGAGGGATGCCCTATTAAAGTCCCTAAATTCAACACATAGTCTCAGTTCCCCATTCTTCTTTCTCATAGGGATGAGGTTGGAAACCCAACTAGTATGCTTTATGGGGTAAATGATGCCACTTTCTATCAATTTGAGGACTTCCTTGTGCATGAGTGCTCAATTTTAGGGTTGAAAGGCCTTTGCTTCTGTCTAACTAGCTTGGAATTTGACTCTAATTCAATGGTATGTTGAGCAAGTACTGGATCAAATCCTTTGAGGTCTTCATATTTCCAAGAAAATATATCACTAAATTCTTGAAATAATTGGACATAAGCCTGCTTCTTTGAATCAACATTAACCTTTCTGAACTTCAAACTTTTACCTGGCTTTGGCTCTAAATCAGTGCAATGTTTTTTTTGAACTACCAAGCTAGTTTTGTTCCTTTTTGTTTGGTAATTTGTATTAAAGATAGATTCCAGGGTGACAAGACCTTTAGGAATCTTATTTGATTTAATTTGTACCACTTGGTCACCATTTTTTTGCATTAATCTATCTTGATTATGCTCTGAGAAAACATCCTCTTCAAACAAAAATTGTAGAATTTGCTCATCATTGTCAAACACTTGCCAGCTAACATTATCATCAGGGATGGAAGGCCTGCCAATTACTTTGATATGTTGTTGATCCTTTTGCATTGAAATTCTATTAGGAATATCATATTTGGATCCAACAGCAGCTAATCTATCTACATTCTAATTTAATTTTCTAGGGATAGCAATAATGTTGAAAGCATTGAAATCTTCAATTGCATCCGAAACTAGATGCTTGTATGCTCTTATTGTATCATTTTTTGTTGCACTTATCCCTCTTACTTGGATGACTATCATCTCACTATCACCATGCACCTTTAGGGCTTTCATCCCTCTCTTTCTAGCCCACTCCAATCCATTCACTACACTCTCATATTTAGCAGTGTTTCTAGTGTAAGAAAAGTTAAATCTAAAAGTCGTATAATACTTTTCCCCCTTTGGAGAGACTAGCATAGAACCACCACCAGATCCATGTTTTCTTCTAGCACCATCAAATAATATCTCCCAAACTTGGTTGCCTTGATCTTCTAATTCAGTATCTGCCTTGAAAATATTTGGCTTTGTGAATCCTTTTTCTTGTATCAAATAGTTTCCCAAACCAGCATCCCAAATGACATTGGCTTGGGCCTCTTAAGCTCTTTCATACTCCAATTCATCTAGATAGATATCTGGGATATTTTCTATCTTATCTCTGATGATTGGGAAATAATTACTGTCAAGTGCAAGACAACTTGCATTGATTACATTGGACACATAAGGTTTTATATGGTGTGATGCTAATGATTCAGACTTGATGGTAACCTTGGTTCCATGCCTAGTATGGAAAATCATGTGAGACCAGTCAGAAGAAACATAGCCTCCTATCTTGGTCATGAATTCCCTTGACAGACATATGGAAAATAGAGCAGGGAGATCTATGATGTAGATATCAAGTAGGATAGAGAAATTGGGGGTCGCATGTAGGATCAAGCTTGTATCCTTAGCTACACCTACTTTGTTTACTAAGGAACCATCAAGCTGCAAAACCTTATTTTGGAAAGGTTCATATTTAAGTCCCAATTGGTCAGCTACTTTCTTAGGCATGACAGAGCTAGTAGCCCCACTATCTACCATACAATTATGTACTAAATATTTTCCAATAATTAATGATACATAAAAGGGAGGTGGTTTTAGGTTCCTACCTTGAGTGACATCTACCTTGGAGTTGTTGCTTGGAATCTTCTTTTCTTGATCAATATTGACCAAGACTGGCTTAGCAACATCATTTGTAGGCTATTGAGGAGTTGTCACTTCACCCGTAGCCTTCTTTAAAATCTCAGGCTACCCTGGAATAGCCAAAGAGTCCCACATAGACATAGTGACATTCATCTTCTTAATGTTGTCTACAATGTTGAAGGGCACTATTGTGTGTACATTTTGGTGTGCCTTCACTATGATAGGCTCAACCTCTTTGGGAGATTAACTCTCTTTGAATGGAATGGTGGGAGACTTCTTTAGTATTGTAGGAGAAAATGGGTGTGATGTCTCTATAGAAGTAGTATCCTTAGCTCCATCTTCTGCTCGCTCCATATCTTGGGCTCTTCTCTTAGACTGAGTGTTGGCTGCAATTGGGTCGGACTCACCATTCACTCCATTGAAATTTTGCTGCTCCCAATTGGAGAGAGGAGTCTCATTAGGTTGTGCATATTTTTGAGGAACTAATCCACTAGAAGAGGGCTCTGATCTGGTGTGTGAATCATTCTGAACCATTAGTGCATGGTTCATCCACCCATTCAAGCATGTAGCCTGATTGTGGGGCTGATTGCAAGGAAAACACCATTAATTGTCTGAGACCTGATTATTCTGACTCGGAACTATATCTCTAGTTGGATTTTTAGAGTTAAGAGGCATGGGATTATAAGGTTGGAATGGCCTTTGATTGAAGTTTTGCCTTTGACCTTGGTAGTTCCCTTGATATGGTGGCCTATTCTGCTGATAGAATTGTCCCTGATTTTGATATTATTGGTTGGGAGCTTGATTTTGTGGCTAAAAGGGTGGTCTATTCCCTTGGTTCTTCTTCTTTAATTTGGTCAAATATTTGGTTAGAGTTTGTAACAAATTTGGCATTTCTTGTTGACTACTTTGTAACAAGCTATTTGTCTCTTGTTGATCACTTTTCATCATTTGTAGTTCTTGGGAAAAGTCTACTTTGGATTCCTCATAGCTAGTACTAGCTTGAGGTGCTACTGTAGTGGGTATAGGAGTGTATGGAGGAATTTGCAGAGGCATATTTGGTTGGATATTAGAAAAAAAAAGGCATGGATGGCCTTGGGTCTATCATACCTACTTGGATTAAACAATTTTCAGCTCTGACTGCTATGTCAAAAGCCTGAGGCAATGAGGTACCTCCCATGGATTGAATCATGACAAAGATATTACTATTGAGACTTTTTAAGAAGTATAGGAAGGCATGATTAGCTGAAGGACTTACTAAGATAGGAATCATATTCCATGTCTTGAGGAACCTATTGTTAAAGTTTGTCATCTGTTCTTGAGGAGCCCTCTTTATGGTTGTGAGTTTCTCAACCAGAGATATATAATATGATTTATCCTAAAATATTTGCTTAATGATTCTTCTAATCTATCCCATGAATCAATGGAACCAACATTTAAGGTTCTAAACCATTCTAAGGCCTTACCTTTGAAACAGGCTTCTAATAGCTTGGTAGCCACATCTTCTTCTATAATATGATGAACGTTGCAAACGGTAGCCACATCTCTTATGTTCTCACAAGCTGTTGTTTGTCCTTCTCCTATGAAATTAGGTAGACTTTTGAGTACTGATAAGGGCACATCATGATGTTGAGAAAAGTTTAAAGGACTCCCTTGATTAAAGGGTACAAAGGAAAATTGTCTAGCCATTGCAGGAACTGTGAATTGCTGAACAACAATTGTGTGAGTTGTACTTGAATTGAAGAGTGGAGCTGAATCATGTTTTAGCTCTCTAGTTAGAGATCTTCCTCTCCATCTTTAGTGGAAAGATCAAGGTCTCCTTTCTGAGGTAGGTGGTGTAGAATATACCCTCCTTGTAGGGGATGTTCTCTGAGATGACCTGTAGTAATTTCTTGTCAGAGGTAGTTACAAGATCTCAGAAGGTTTTGAGCTCCTTGTTTCAATATTTCTCTTAAACTTTGAACATGATTGGATATTTTGTTCCTTACACCAGTGGATCCGCTAGATATACTTTGAAAATAACCTCTTTTAGGTCAATCCTATGCAATCAGTATATCAGAGATAACATAGTCTTGCAAATGAACTTTTTGGTCCCACCGGACGTGCCAGAATTGTTATACACTAAATTTTGCACCATGCCAAGTATTTGAGCCTAGCAATACAGTATAACATGGGAATCACTTCTAGGTTGTGGGAACTTTTCTAACTCAAGTGAAGCCTCTGGGATCTAGGCCAATTCCTCTTGGATAATCACCTAATCTTCCCTTTTGACATGAAAAGTAAACTTGGAGAAAAAGGGATAGAAGGAATGCTTAAAAGGAAATGACTGAAAAGAAAATTATCATACTAGGTGATACACCGAAGGTAACATGAAACATTATACAGTGACCAAACTAGCATGAAGATTCTTAGATCTAATAGAACACAATCTTTCTGAATATGCTTGCATAAGTATTTCACAGAGAGGTCTGAAATGGGAAGAGGCTATTCAAGGAGAGGAAAGATTTCACAAACAATAACTTTCCCAAGGAAATAGACACAAAATGTGACCTGCAAGAAGACATTCACTTCAATAAATAGGCATAGGAATGAGACAAAATAACCAGGGATGAACAAAATCCATAATATTATTTAAATCAAATCACACACAATAATGCACAAAGATGCAAAAAGAAAGAAAGGCTCGGGAACTCCAAGATTTCTCTAGTATAAGCTACTATATTATATTCAGTAAGAGAATTACATATAAGGAAAAGCTTGAGGGAAGATAAAATGACACAGAAAGCTCATACATAATCTAGAATTCAATGAGAAGTTCCAACAAAGAAAACTTGAGGGCAGAGAAAATGCCACAAAAAATCTTACATATGCTGAAAAACTACTTCTTCCAGACAAGGAAAAATGTTGGAAAGTGACAATGCAAGCAAATGTTATTTTTTCATTGATGTCAAACCTTAACTGGTGAGACTATTGGTATCTATTTGAGTACCATATCTATTGATTGATCAAGAAGATTTAACAAGAAGACCAAGTGAATGGTTGAGTTAAGGCAAATAAAAGGGTACTTGATCAGTTGGCACTCTGGCAAAGTAATTAGTTGTTTATCTTTCAAAGACAAATTTCTGGCTGTTTTGTGCCGAGAAAGTCTAGCTTGTGTTGAGCACTAGTAAAATTGCCGAGTGGAAACAGTGATTGCCGAGAAAATCACAGATGTCGGATGACTTGCAATATTTGGATTAATGATGAGATTTGAGATCTCTGGCCGGCTTAGTTAATTTTATTGGGATATGTAAAGTTAATTAAAGATTGATCCACGTTATTTAATGTATGGATAACCGTAATTAATGCATGGATTCAAGATTTAATTAGAGACTACTTTGGAGAAGTAAATGTAATGTAATGATGGAATGATCCATTGGATCTGACCTAACCTAAGATCTACGATCTTGATTAAGCGACAAAGATTTATATGACCTAGACAGAGAGGTATATGATAACCTCAAGGGGTTATTCATTGAAGTGTGGATGTATGGATTGATGTACATGTGTGTATGCAAGAGGATTGCATAATTGATTTACTGATTGGCATGACCTAGCAGAGAAGGATGAACACATAAGCAGAAAGTTGCATGTGTGATTGGTTGACGGATTTCCAAGCAGATCAGAAGATTGAAGTGACAATGCAGGCCACTCAGTAAGTTAGCATCAGAGCTGTAATTGGATCTGAATTTGCAAAGTAAGTTGTATGTATCAGATCACAACTGTTGATTACTTTCTAACCATTGTATAAGTTAAAATCCTTTAACAAGGTTGACCTAATAGTCATTTGTATAAATCCTCTAAGCAAGGTGACATTCAGGTGGAATGATCTAAGTCCTCTAACAAGGCCACTTCTGACATGGTGATTAAATCCTTTAACCAGGTCACACCTAACAGTGTGTTATTGTAACCTTTAACAGGGTTGTCTCCTCACAGAGCTCACTTCAGAAGAGTGAAACTTGGTAGCATGTTACTGGTGGTTTTTCCCATATTGGGTTTCCATGTTATATACTTGTGTCAACTTGTGTGAATGCTTATGGTTTGTTTTACTATTATGTTTCTACAAGCAATTTCATTAGACAGTAAACTACATGATTAAAGTTGTTGACATATGCTACTGCTGCCGAGTAGATCTGAAATACATAAAAGTTTTATTTGCTACATCTAGACCTGAGGATAACTGATTTACCCCTCCCCTCTCAGTTATTCTAAATTCATTCTAAAAATTGGTATCAGAGCTTTGGTCTCTTGAAAATAGTTTGAAGGTACTTGGAGTGAAAATATCAAGATGTATAAAAAGGAGGTTCTTAAGCTGAACAAAGATAACTTCCCTGCATGACAGAGTTTGATGAAACTACATATGGTCGGTATTGGAGATGATGTTAAGCGACTTATTGAAAATTCCTATGTACCATCTACTACTCCTTTCATGGCTGCACAACTAAAAGAAAAGCAAGAGCACAATCAAGCAATGTTGGAGATTACATCCTCATTGAGCTATTTAGATTTTGATGATATAAAGAGCTGCACAAATGCAAAGTAGATGTGGGATAAATTAGCAACTGTCTATGGTGGAGACACAAATGTGTTGAGAGCTAAATCAGAAATTTTAAGAGGTAAGTTTGATTAAATGAAAATGCAAGAAGGTGAAAATATTAATCAGTATTATGGTAGAGTAAAAGAAGTTGTAAATGCCATTAGAGGAGCTAATGGAACAATAGATGAGAACACTATTATGAGAAAGGTACTAAGAACTCTACTTCCTATATATGCTATTAGAGTTTCTGCAATTCAAGAACTGAGATGTACTCCTAACAATAATCTAAATCTGGAAAATCTGATAGGCAGACTTACTGCATTTGAAATGTCAAATTATGATAGCTACAATCCACAATGTATTGATTCTGCTTTTAGATCTCAGTTGGTCCTCAATAAATCTAAGAAAGGAAAGAAACATGTGAATAGTGATAGTGACACTACTGATGATGATCTTGAAGAACTCGAAGCACTTATGGAAAAAAGGTTGTCCAGAGGAAAAGGAAAATAAAGAGGTAAACTTCTTATCATTTGTTTTTCATGCAATAAAATTGGTCATATAGCTGCTAGATGTCCTGATAAGAATGAAAAAGATGAAAGAAAGGACAGCAAATATAAGGAATACAAAGATAGAAAGGATGACCTAGACTTCAACAAATATAAGGATTACAAAGACAAAGGTAAGAAATCTTGTTATATTGCTGAAGAAATTTCTGACAATGATACTGACAATTTTGATGACAATGATATAGAAGTTGTTTATGTTGCAATGAAAGAAGATTCTGATGATGATGAGAAAATTGTATTAATTTCTTATAAGAGTAAAGGTGATCTTTGGATCATTAACAGTGGTTGTTCCCATCATATGATTGGTGACAAGGATAAGTTTGAAACCCTAGACCAATGCAAAGGAGGATATGTAAAATTTGGTAATTATGCACCATGTCTCATCAAAGGTAAAGGATTGATTAACTTGACTGACAAAATCAGATGTGATAATGTGTATTGGGTTGATGATCTTAATTATAATTTTCTGAGTGTTGCACAGCTGAACACTTCTAGTTATAGAGTTGAGTTCCATCACAGAAAAGCAAAGATCTATGACTCTACTAGAGAACTAGTCGGAAGTGGCGATCAGACTAAAGGTAACTTGTTCTATCTGGATTTATCTGAAGAAATATGTTTGTTTGCACAGTACAATGATGTTTGGTTATGGCATAAGGGATTGTGTCATGTTAACTTTGATAACTTGGTAAGCATAAGTAAATTCAAAAGGGTTAGAGGGCTACCTAAGTTAAAGAAACCTGAGAATGCAATGTGCAAACAATGTCAACTAGGAAAGATGACTAAGTCTAGTTTCAAGAGTAAAACACATACTTCAGAGGAAATTTTGGAATTAGTCCATACTAATCTTTGTGGTCCCATTGGAGAAAGAAGCTACTGTGGTGCTAGATACTTTATTCTATTTGTTGATGATTATTCAAGGATGATGACTATAATGTTTCTCAAGGAAAAATCTGATGCATTCCAGTTATTTAAATGGTACTTAGCTAAAGTGTAAAAGGAAACAGGCAAAAGTTTGAAATGCTTAAGATCTGACAGAGGTGGAGAGTTTATTTCTAATGAGTTCAACAGGTTCTGCAATGACCGAGGCATAAAGAGACAGATGTCCACACCCAGGACACCTCCACAAAATGGTATTGTTGAATGCAAGAATAGATCTATCATGGACTGTGCAAGAACACTAACGATAGAGAAGAATTTTGCATAGAAATACTAGAAAGAAGCTACAAGTACTACAGTCTATACCCTGAATAGAGTACAAGTCAAGAAAGGTACAAATACTACACCTTATGAACTTTGGTATGGTTATGCACCTAGTGTAAAGTACTTTAAAGTATTTGGAGGAAAATGTTTTATACTAAAGGATAATAGAAATGGAAAACTTGATGCTAAAGGTGAAGAAGGTATATTCCTTGGTTATTCAACGAAAAGCAAAGCATACAAATGTTTGAATTCTAATACTAACAAAGTTGTGGAAAGTGCAAATG
>MU224820.1:2678707-2711675 GCA_018584345.1 Thuja plicata
AAGGCAATAGGTCGCCTTTAGAGGGTTTTGTGTGTTTTTCATGCTTTTACTAACCCTAAGTTACTAAAACAATGATCTATTGAAGTGTTTGTGGCTTTCTAACAGGTACCAAATATCACACTCACATGTTGCACTTCTTTGGCATGATTCCATGCACGCCTAATTTGATGATGGGCTTGACTATGATCAAGTTATGGACCTAAATATAACAAAACTTGACATGTGTAACATTTTTGTGGGTCCCAAACCTAGTTTAAAAGTGGACCCTAAAAAGACCAAGTTGTCAATTAAATGGTGCACAAATGATGTAATACATGACAAATTTTGGGACCGTTGGTGGATGGTTTTTGATAGACCACCCCACAACAATTTGGATGTCCCATTCTATTTCATAAGAAAATTGTATGCTAAATTTGTGCTCGGCCACAAGGTAAATTATTGGAGCATGAGACTAAACCAGGGCGTAGGCTTAGGCACTCCTCATGAAAGGCCATGGGTACAGTGGGTGAAATCCCTCACATATGTCCCCTGTCCCAAGATTTCACCACCTCCTACAGTGTAGCATCCTAATATTATTGCTGAGGCTGGCTCACAGACTATTCAAGACATTCACACCTTGAGTAATCTACTGGTTAGGCAGAGTGTGAAATTGTTGCCTCCTCATGTTGATGCTTCTGGCCCTTCCACATCCTCCATGAGCTCATATGTTTGGGTGCCCCATACTTGCATCATGTGCAAGAATATGTGCTTGGGTCCCCTGAATGATAGTGATGCATATAACTACGTCTTCAAGGTGAACGATACTACATAGCACACTACAGGCACTGAAGAACCCCATGGAGATGTGCATTAGGGGCATACAAAGCCATGGACTCCTCCTATTATAGTAAGAGTAAACAATTAACTTGTTACATTGTATTTAATTTTAAACATTTGTATTTTTAATAGAATTTTCATATAATGATTGCCCACTTATATTTTTTTATGTGTTCCATTTATGTTCAGTTGATGACATAGGAGGAGATAGCATAGGTGGAGGGGTCTACACTTTCAGCCATTTCATTTGGCTTTGACACTTCCACGGTACATACATTTTAATGTACTCATTGGTTTCCTTTTATTATAATAGTATATACATGTGTTTTATAATTTTTATGATCATCTTATTACATACTGATGTAGATTTCACCAGTTGCCACTGGGGGCAATGTGAGGGGGTTTGGTCATCTGGCGTTGACAAGGGGAAGGTAATTAAGTATTTTAGATTGTTTATGCATACATGTATACTTGTCACTTGTGTGTATTCACTTTTAATTTACATGGTTTATTTGATAGAGGGTGGTGTTTGATGATGTCATGAGACCGGTTCACCACGATAGAGTCACAAGCATCTCAATTCGCAGTGATAGCCCCACGGTATGTATATTTCTAAATTTATTTATGTATTTTACCATCAGGTATATATAATATGATCAATTCATGATTGTATGAAGTAAATGTTTGACTTTTGTAGGTCACCCCTAGTTTAAGGGAGGTACAACACCATGGGTTTGTATTGCTGATGACCTAAATGACATTTCCTGAAGAAAATTCAACACATGTAAGTTTTAATGTTAATTCAATTATTTTTAAACATATATTTTCTACCAAGGATTTAACATTAAATAGTATAAGTCGTAGATCAATCACATGTTTGCAAACCTATACAGGTCAGAGTCGACATTGGTGGCATTGTCCCTTCGCTACTAAGGACATATATTAGGTCTCCAAACTGCATGGGGAGACAAAGAGGCGAGGTACATGAGAGTTCAATTTTTTCAAAAAAAATTATTTATTATTGTTGACTGTGATTTTGAATATTTATTTATTATTTGTAGAAACCATATAAATTAAGTAATCTAACTTGGGGTTTCACTTTTGTGTTTGAATGCAGGATCTGTGAGAGCTAAAGAGTACTTCAAAGAGACTTCACTTTGATGTTCCACCAGTAGAATAGGATGTCCTAGAAAAATTTGTAGTTGAAATTCTAATTTTGGGATGCCATATGGCACATTTTGAGATGGCATATGCCAAATTGTATCTAGATATGTTGATTTTGTAAAAAATTTGAGATGGCATGTGCCACATTTTATACAAAACTATTTCATATTGTATAGTCAGAAAATGGAAGCACTTCCATTGTATACTAGTTTATCCTTCCAAGTAAGTTGTCTAGGGTCATATCAAGCACCTAGAATGGGTCTTTGACTTGGATCTGGCTTTCCCCCCTGTTCTGCCCCATTTCCTAGTTTTCTCTAGCCTGTTTCTGTCACCCTAAACTGCAAACTGAGACTTTTGACCTCAGGGTCAAAATTGACCTTTCTTGGTTAAGGTCAACCTCAACCCTGACCTAGGTCAGAATCAACCTTGATTCTAACCCAAGGTCCAAATTTCATGATTTCGGGGTTTCCAGATGTCGGGCTTCGGAAAGGTTTAATTCCCGCTTCTGGGTCGGTTGTTTTGGTCTTCGAAGCAACGACTCTTGAAATTATATTTAATATAGGTCCACTTCTAGGGATATAGGTCTAATTGGAATTTAATTCTCCTATGTAGGCCTCTCTAGAAGATTGTGCCCTAGATTCATATATAAGGAAGCTTTCAACTCTCATTTTCTCTAAGATGGATAACCATGGAAGACTTGAAGTGGAATCTAAGTGTGAAGGACAAGATAAGAAGAAAGATTTGAAGCAAGATAAATATCTATTGAAGAATTCATCTACACTCAAGCATTAAAGCACTTTCAAGCACTCAATTCATCAAGGAGATCCATTGGTAGCCATTGAAGGATTCAATCTCTATGGAGCCCTCTTGTTGAATATTTCTCCATCCACATTCCTCCAAGCCTCTTACTATTCCAAGATTCATTCAAGATTGGTGTTGAATATCTACAAGAAATTGATTTGAGACATCCTACATCTGACATTCTACATTCTACATCCATTTGGTGCATACATACTTGTGGATCCACGGATTCGAATCTGCCACAAGGGTTTTTATACAAGCAAGGTGAATTTATTCATTAACTTTGTTTTACCTGTGAAATTGCAATTATATTTTAAGGTTAATTTCAAAACTAAGGTTTGACCAAGGAAAACCCCTCCCCCCCCAACAAAACAAACCATTTTTCTTGCAGGGATAGGTTTGGAACAACGAATTGGAGTGCAGATTCAGATACCCTTTCAGCAAACTATCGGGATCCAGAAACATATTTTCTATCAGAGATTTTGGGTCAGAATCAGAAATTTTGGGTCAAAATCAAAAATTTTGGGGCAAAGGTGACATTCATTTATGGGTTAGAATCGACATTTTATTTAGGGTCAGAATCAGAAATTCTGGGTCAAAGGTGACATTCACTTTTGGGTTAAAATCAAAACTCAGCCAGATCAAAAAAATATTTCTGGGTTTTCTTCATCTCTGCATTTCTATTCCAGATCTGGTTGCAGATTTTCCTGAAACTCAGTGTAGACACTTGAAAACAAAATTCTTCATATCTATTGCATTTTGAGGTTAGTACATGTCTTCAATTCATTTCAACTAAATTTTTAATCTTCCTAAATCTATTACACACTCTCTTCTATAAAATGGAATCTAAGGTCTTCCTCTTTATTCTCATTTCCAATTGATTGATTCATTTATGCATTGATCCTTCCTTTGGGGTTAATCAATTTGGATCCTTCCTTTGTGAATTTGGGGTTAAAAGGAATATGTTATCTTTCTTACACAACAATCCATCAACCCCCACATCACATATTTATATCTTTACATTTTAATGACATCCATTTTATATGTTACATTTTGGTGAACCCGCGATAGACAACTCTTTCTTTTTGGTGTTAGATTTACATTTTTATGTTAGATCTTACATGCATATTAGATTAGATTTCTTTTATGTTCTTTCATTTACATTTCAAAAATTTAAAAATCAAAATCTTGCGTTTCCTAAATTAGTTCATTTGCATTGCATTAGTGTGTGAGCTTTACTACTTCTAGTCCTACTTATAGTATCCTGGTTAGAAGAAGTCATAGACTTATGGGTTCCTTTGATCTTGAGTCTTTCTATCCTTTCCTTAGGATCCCATATGACAATTTCACCACCCATGATTCCAATCCTTCTATAGATAATAAATCTTCTCACTCATCTCATGATGAGGATGACGCTTTAAGACGTCCTCTTGAACAAGTCCAAAAAATTTCAACTGAACTTGATAAAATGGAAAAATGGCTTATTCAAGAAAACCATAATCAAGATTCCATCCAAGCTATAGAGGCTCTTAAGAAAGTCCTTCATGATAGTGATCAAGGTGTTAATCTCTTGTGTGGTATTACTCATCTTGTGCATTTAAATGTTAAACCTTTAGCTCAAGAGGCTCAAAATCTAGGTTTCACTCCTCTTGTCACTAGTGTGGAACCTTCTTCCATTCTGTTACCTAGAATTCCTACTTATACTCCTCCTTTAATGACTACATCTCTACCAATTTCATCTATTCCTGCGAGTGTTCCACCGGTGTCTCTACCTACCTCACAACCTTCATATCATAGTGTGCTTTTTACTTATTCAATCCTCTTCAAACTATGGTTCCAAGTGTTCCACCAGTTGTGTCTTCCATTCCTACCACTTCCTACACTTTTCCTATTCCACCTATTTCTTCTAATGATTCTGTAATCATTAGTTTAGCTCAAACTGTGTCATCTTTACAACAACAACTTGCATCCTTAACCCAATCCAAGTTTAGCATTCCCACATGTGACATGGGTAGTCCTTTATCCTTAGACATTATTCATGCTACTATCCCTCAGCAAGCCGATATACCTCATCTTAAGAATTACAATGGTAAGGGAGATCCTGTTACTCATGTTAAAACGTTTCAAATCCTTTGTAGTGATTATTCTCATGACCATAGGATTTTAGCTAAGTTGTTTGCTAGAAATTTTTGTGATAAGGAATTTCAATGGTATTATTCTTTACCTCCTTATTATATTGATTCTTTTCCTAAACTATCTAATACCTTTATTTAGCAATTTCAAAATAAAATTGGTCCACAAGTTTCCTTAACTGATCTTATGCACTGTAAACAAAACACTAAGGAAAAATTGACTGATTTTATTGGTAGATTTAAGCATTTGTATGCTCAGATTTCTTATCTTGTTCCTGATATTGATATTCAACATATGTTTATTTCAAATTTACAAAAGGATATTAGAGATAAGATTCTGCTTACAGAATTTACCTCTTTTCAACAACTTTGTGCAACACTTCATCATTATCAATTACAAGTGAGTATTTTTGAGAGCAACACTCCAATGGCTCTTGTTCCAGTTGATAAGAGTGATGTCACTCCTAATCCTAATAAGTTTCATAAACCTAACAACTATGTCAATATAAATAAACAAGTGAATGCAGTCGATGATCAAGTTATTATTGCATCTAACAATGTCACTTCTGCATCCATTACTTTCTGTATGAATTGTACATTTACTCCTCTCTCTGAATCTTTACATTATATTATGAGTATATTTTTAAGTGCTAATATGATTACCTTTCCTCCTATTTGACCTCTTCTCCCTACTATGATGGCATCAAAATCCTTTGATCCTAAAGCTTTTTGTCAATACCGTCAACAGAATGGTCATGATACTGAAAAATTATATTCTCTTAAGCATAAGGTTCAAGACTTAATTGATTCTAATTCTTTATCCATTGATAATTTTTATGGTAGTGGGAACAAATATTTCTCTCCTCCTAATCAAAACCTTCAAATTTGTACAAATCCTTTACCTACACATGATACTAATACCATCACTCAACCATCTTCTGTGGATATTGTTTACGATTCAAAGATGGATGATCTCAATAACATTGTTAATCATGTGAAGAGTGATGTTTCATCTCAACCTACTATTCAATATCCTTCACCTCCACTTAAACTTCAATTTCCACCTAAACCTAAGAAACAAACTAAGGATAAATGACCTAGGGAACTCTCAATCACCTTTGATGATTCTGAGACTATTAAGGCTCCCGATGGTCCCCTTTATATTTATGCTAGGATTGCTAAGATACCTATGTGGGGTTGTCTTGTTGATCCCACATCTTTAATAAATGTCATTACTGAGGAAAACCTTTTTTATGAAAAACCTACAATGTGATTGTTATGATACATATGATGCATGGATCCAAACTTGTAATGGTTTTCTCTATCCTTCACTTGGTTCTATTAACTTGCCTGTTGAACTTTTTGGTAAAGTTATAGATACTACCTTCATTGTCATTCCTACTTCTAATCAGTTTCAAGTCAAATTTGGCTTGCCTTGGTTAACTACCATGCATGTCATTGCTTCTCCTATTCATAAGTGTATTAAGTTCATTCATAATGGAGAAGTGAAAATATTAATCATAGTTTGTATCAACCTTCTAGGCCTAGAGATTGTGCTACTCTTGATTTCTTTTGGCCTCATTACCTAATTCATGTCCTCCTTGCCCTGATAACCTTTTTTGTTCATATCAAGCCTATAAACATCGTAATATTTTTGATTTAAGCATGCCTCAGATAGATCTTAACTGTGGTCTTTTAATGCCCACTCCTTCTATACCTCCTTCATCCATTACTACTAGCTCTATTACTCAACCTCCCAGTGTCATTTCTCAGCCCACTGAGAATCCTCCTCTCAAGCCTATGAAAGAACCAGTTGTCATTCCTCCTAGTTCTCAACATGTTTCAAACAAAGAAAAATGTAACAAATATGCTAATGAACGTCATAATAAGCGTAGGGATAATTCTAGGGCCCGTGTCATTTTTATTCAAAATTCTTTACCTTCTTTTGACCAGCCTATGCCTGATGTGTTGGAGGAAGTTAATGTTCATAATGATGTTAAGATGAATGATTATGATGATTCTATTCGCATATTAGTTCCTATTTTAATTAATCTTGATGAGGAGGATACTCTTAATGATCCTATGGATCCTAGGGATGAATATGAGATGATTGATGTTGATACTGATTTACCTCATATGCTTTCAACTCAATTGATAATTACACCTAGTATCGAACATCACAATTCTCAAGAGGATCCTTGTTTGGAACTGGCTTTTATTCTTACTGTATTGGATATAGTCCCTCTTGCAAGTTTCCCACCTTCCCTAAATAATATAAACTGAGATAGGGAGAGTAGGCGATGTGCTTGATGGGCTTGCCCTTCATGGTAGCCCTTTTTGTGTTTGCCTGTTGTATTGTGCTTCTCCTATAATGTGTTTGATAAATGTTTGTTAGATTCTTTTCTACGAACCTTGTTACTTTGTTGGTGCAAAGTGATAAAGGAATCAAGCCTATTGTACAATTACTCTATATGTACCTTTACTCTTTTATATGTTGTTTTCATGTCATTTTGTACTTATGCTATCGTTCATAAATTTTATCCTTATGTAGTCCACTTGGATTTGTGACGTGGTAGCATTGATTCTTTTTGGTCTCCATGTTGTGGTCCAAAAAGTCTCTTCTTTGTAACTCTTGATTTTTCTTTCCTCCATTGTGATTGTCGTTCTACTTTCTTTGGGGAATGATGTCAATTCATTTGCAATAATATCATATCTATATATACATATTACATTATGATCATACTGACCCCATAGTAGGTAGATCCCTTTTGTGCTATTTGTATGTTTATGTGGTATTTCCCTTGATTTTTCTTCATTTGGGGGCATCTCGTAGTGGAAACGTAACCGGTAGAGTTGTTTATGTTTCCGTTAAAGCTATTGCTCATGTTAAAGTGTTAGCAATGACTTTAACATGGGGGCATACGCTCTACTCACTTTTTTCACACACACACTTTCAAAATATTTTCAAACTTAAAACTTTCTCCCTTTATGGATTAAAGACTAATCCTTAAAGCATGGATTTTTACCTTATATGATCTCTTGATCCCTCCATTTTAGATTTATATAGATCTCTTGATCCCTCCAGTTTCAATTTACAATGTTTTGATCCCTTAAGGTCAGAAGGTGACCTTAAGACCAGATCTCCCTGATGGGTTGACTAGTGAGTAGCCACATTCACTAGGCGGTTCAACTCCATCTTTCCAATTGCTCTATTTTCTTGTGTGGTTCACAATGGGACATAAGTTCTCATTGGGTGAGGTAACCACACCCTTTCTCTTTTTCTATTTAAATGATGATATCTCTCTTATCATGATCTTAGGGTTGATAAATACTTAAGTCCCTGGGGGCTTGAGGATTCCTTTGTCCCTTTTGATTTCAATAAGATTATATTTTCTTCATGATCTCCTTTACCAAGAGTTTGCATCGAGTCCATACTCTTGCTAAAGTGGGGACTAAATGTATAGTCAGAAAATGGAAGCACTTCCATTGTAGACTAGTTTATCCTTCCAAGTAAGTGGTCTGGGGTCATGTCAAGTGCTTTGAATGGGTCTCTAAGTTGGATCTGGCTTTCCCCCCTATTCTTCCCCATTTCCCACTTTTCTTCAGCCTATTTCTGGCACCCTAAACTGCAAACTAAAACTTTTGACCTCAGGGTCCAAATTAACCTTTCTAGGTCAAGGTCAACCTTGGCCTTGACTTAGGTCAAGGTCAACCTTGACCCTGAACTAGGTCAGAATTGACCTCAATTCTGACCCAAGGTCCAGATTTCATGATTCTAGGGTTTCTGAATGTTAGGCTTCAGAAAGGTTTAATTCCCGCTTTCGGGTCGATTATTTCAGTGTTCGGAGCAACGACTCTTGAAATTATATTTAATATAGGTCCACTTCTAGGGATATAGGTCTAATTGGAATTTAATTCTCCTATGTAGGCCTCTTTATAAGATTGTGCCCTAGATTCATATATAAGGAAGCTTTCTTCTCTCATTTTCTCTAAGACGGATAACCATGGAAGACTTGAAAAAGTGAAATCTAAGTGTGAAGGAAAAACTAAGAAGCAAGATTTGAAGAAAGATAAATATCTATTGAATCATTCATCTACACTCAAGAATTTAAGAACTTTCAAGAACTCAATTCATCAAGGAGATCCATTGGTAGCTATTGAAGGATTCAAGCTCTATGGAGCCCTCTTGTTAAAGATTTCTCCATCCACATTCCTCCAAGCCTCTTCCTATTCCAAGATCCTTTCAAGATTGGTGTTGAAAATCTAAAAGAAATTGATTTGAGACATCCTACATCTGACATTCTACATTCTACATCCATTTAGTGCATACATACTTGTGGATCCATGGATTCGAATCCGCCACAAGGGTTTCTATACAAGCAAGGTGAATTTGTTCATTTACTTTGTTTTACTTATGCAATTTCAATTATATTTTAAGGTTAATTCCAAAACTAGGGTTTGACCAAGGCAAACCCCTCCCCCCCCAGCAAAATAAACCATTTTTCTTGAAGGGACAGGTTTGGAACAGTGAATTGGAGTGCAGATTCGGATACCCTTTTCAGCAAACTATCGGGATCCAGAAACAGATTTTCTGTTAAAGATTTTGGGTGAGAATCAACATTTTGTTCAAGGTCAGAATCAGAAATTATAGGTCAAAGGTGAAATTCATTTCTAGGTCAGAATTGACATTTTTTTCAGGGTCATAATTCGAAATTTTGGGTTAAAGGTGACATTCACTTTTGGGTCAAAATCCGAATTGAGCCAGATCGGAAAAAGATTTCTAGGTTTTCTTCGTCTCTGCGTTTCTGCTCCAGATCTAGTTGTTGATTTTCCAGACACTCAATGTAGACATCCGAAAACAACATTCTTCATATTCGTTGCATTTTAAGGTTAGTACATGTCTTCAATTCATTTCAACTAAATTTTTAATCTTCCTAAATCTATTACACATTCTCTTCTATAAAATGGATTCTAAGGTCTTCCTCTTTATTCTCATTTCTAATTGATCGATTCATTTATGCATTGATCCTTCCTTTGGGGTTAATCAATTTGGATCCTTCCTTTGTGTATTTGGGGTTAAAAGGAATATCTTATCTTTCTTACACATAACAATCCATCAACCCCCACATCACATATTTACATCTTTACATTTTAATGACATCCATTTTATATGTTACACATGTATACATATCTACATGTTCATTTCTGATTACTTTATCTTTGTCATGTGTTCTATGTATGTATCATTTCCATATTATATCTTTGGCATGTGTTGTATGTATGTATTATTTACATATTATGTCTTTGTCATGCATTATATTTATATATGTATGTTGATTTTCATATTATATCTTTTCCATGCATTGTATGTATGTATTATTTTCATACTACATCTTTTTCATGCATTATATGTATGTTCTTTTCCATCTTATACATTTTTCATGCGTTGTCATGTGTAATAGACCTAATCTTTTCCAAATCAACTACCTTTAAAATATTTTTTTGAACCAAAGTAATAGGCATAATCTACAATTAAAATTATGGTGTAATGTGTTATGCTTTGTAGATGTTTGAATTGTTTTACTTCTATTGCATCGTTACACTTACATGTTTAATTGCATGAAATTTATTTAAAAGCATTATCTGATTATTGGTTGAATTGGTTCATTACTTGTTTACATTGATTCACCCCGACCCCCCTAGTGCCTCTATATACTAATAGTTGGTATCAGAGCCTATTTCCGTTGAAGAATCCTAACATCTTGGGAGAGGTCCTTAAGGAATACATGGATTTTTATAGAAGGAAACTTGTAGAGGTTGAAGGTATGATTGAGAAACTCAAGGAGTAGTTGAATATTTCTAGGGATAAGAGACAAGAGATGGTCGAACAATTGAGTGAGTGTTAGGTCATTTGTCACAATGCATTCTATGAGCTAAGAAGAGCACTTGTGAGTGATTCTAAGGTGATTAGAAGTAATTGATTATTTGAAGTTGCGATTTTGTGTTAGAATTTCAAGAAGTGTTAGAAGAACCCATATCGACCAATGAAGCGGTATTTATTTATTACAAAGGTTATTTTATGTGTTTCATGAAGCAAATCATCATGGACACTCTTGTATTGGTTAAAGTTACTAACGACCAGAGGCCAGTATTCAAATTGGATCTGTTGAAGGTGGCAGAGAATGATCCCACATGTGCTTTGTCTTTGATACCCCATGGTGTGTTATTGACTAAGGATATAAGGTCTTTTATCCATTGTAAGATTGAAGATATTGGTTCAAGTGCTATCTTTACTATCTATAGTAAATTGTGCAATAATTCTAGATTGAAGTTGTTAACACAAGCATTTGGAAGACAAGGGTTTTTCCTATATAGTCAACCTACCCAACGATTTCAAACTTGACTGGATCAGATATGTGCTTATTCATGTTCATGATCAGTTCTTATGGTTGGATAGACCACACAATCGAACTTTGGTCTGACATGCACTAGAATGTTCTTGATGCTTCACAAGCAAAAAAAGGTCTCCCCTAGAATTTATCCAGCCAATTGGAGCTGATGGAGTTGGCGGTTTGTTCCCATGATGAACGGTTTGAAAGATGCACCATTGAGAAACTTTCAACCTAGAAATAATGTAACTTTTTGCACCAACCGAGATCAGGTTGCCAAATGGAATCTGAGTGGAATCTCCCAGAACTGAGCTTCTCTCTCTCTCTCTCTCTCTCTCTCTCTCTCTCTCTCTCTCTCTCTCTCTCTCCCCTAGGTATTATTGTTATAATATAAATATTAATAAATATTTAATACTATTATACAAAAGAGAAATAAATAGTAATACTAATTTATATAAAACAATACTATTATAAATAATTATATAATACTAATGCTATTACCATCTAATATTAGTATTAAAAAAGAAATTATAATATATAATCTAAAATCATAAAATTGAAAAGAGCATTGAAATCTAAATGTTGAATTTGGGCGATACTTATTGCATATCCGATATTATTGGATACGTGAAATTATCGGATACCCGATAATATCGTATATATGATATGATTTTGGATATCTGATAAGGCTTGATATTTTCTTTGGATTTTTGCTTTGCAATTCCAAATGTGGATGGTCAACCCAAAAGACGTGTTCACCATATTTCCTCTAATCTCCAGACTTTGACCATGTAGCTGATGACCTTTTTTCACTCAAAATTGATGAAACAAAAAGGGTTTCTTGAAGACATTGTCAGCTTTCCATCAATATAATTGTTGTCAATTTTTGATTTAGGTAAGTAATTATTACTTATTTTCTAATTGAGTTATCTCTAAATTCCTAATTGACAAACTGAATGAAAAAAAACTATAACTTTCAAACGGTTTAACCTTTTTGAAATCTGAAACATGCATCACATTCTATGCTTCGCCTACTATAAGAAAAAAAAAGTTTGCAATTTTGTAAAGTTTAGAATTAGTTAAGGTGGTCAGACACGAGATTTTTTTATATTTTGAATAAGTTGTAGCATAAAATTCATAATTAATTATTTATTTGGTAAAAAATTACACAAAAATATGTGTCACATCCAGGCATGAGTCTAATACTTATATTTAGAATCTTGTGAAAATATATCATCATTTGATTGTGATTAAGGTGGTCAGACATACACATACTTTTTATTTTTTTCCTAAAATTTTTGTACTACTGCATTGAATCTAAAATATTGAACAATTAGATTAAATTTTTTTTCAGACAAGGACTAGTAGTTTAGAAACTACATTCAATTTCCACAAATTTTGTTCTTACAAGTTTTTCACATAAGGTTGATAAGATGTCCATCTTTTTACGTCAAGTTGACTAACCCTGTTTTTTAATTAAATAAGATAATTGATGAAATGATCAAACCTTAGGAAATATTGAAATAATTGAATTAATTATGATTTGATCAAGGAAATTGATTTGAATTAAAATGTTGCAAAGCATTGATTCAGGAATTTGATAAATTGATAAAATGATAAATGGGGCCCACAGTCTAGGCGACCATTTTAGGGTGCATACAAGTATAACTTCCTAGATAGGTTTGCAAAAAGTGTTTCATAGAGAGGTCTAAAATGAAAATAGGTGATTCAAGGAAAGAGAAGATTTCACAAACAATAGAATATGCAAGGAGATAGACATGGACTATGACCTGCAAAAAACATCCACTCCAGCAAATAGGCGCAGGAAAAAGACAAAGACAACAAGCGATGAACAAAATCCACAAGATTGACCTTATCAAATCATCCACAATAGTGCACAAAGATGCAGAAAAGAATGAAAAATTGGGATAACTTACAACTTCTTCAATACTCAGGCAATATATTATGCTTAAGAAAGAATCCCAAAACACATGATAACCTAAGGATAGGAAAAGTACCACAGTAAGTCCTGCATAAGCCTTGGAAGACTAAGAATTACAGACACATGAAAAGTTTGAGGACTGAGAAAATGTCACAGAAAACTCTTACATAATCTGAACCTAGCTACAAAAGAACAAAAAACAACTTATATACAAGCTCCCCTAGCACATAGGCTCGGGAGTCAATTCGTCTGTCTAGTTAGGGAAAAATTAGGGTTGCAATAGATTTCCATTGAACAATACATAAACCCTAAAACATCCTTGTCTATCCATTAAATGCACTCAAGAAATATCTCAGAAGATCAAATATAATCTTTAAAACACTCACATTGCCATTAATTTGATTGAAATAAGCGACAGACTCATCTACCCTGTCTGAGACTTGAAAGACCATGCTACCGCCATGAAACCCTGAGATAAGATTTGAATATTTGAATTTAAACAATAACGGTCACATGTGGCATGGAGGTCTATATCAACGACTCAGAATAAGACTCAGTTTCTTATTTTAAATGTAGTCGTAGATCTTTTCTTTATCTTTATCTTGTCTTTAAGCCTAGACCTGATTTAGCTAAGTGGCACCCTTTCGCATTGCCTTGGACATTATCAATCTTCATCTTGGCCATTAAGTCATTGCACCCATCATCAGCTCTATCAAAACTTTCTTTATCTTTATCTTATCTTTGGCGCTGACTTCAACTCTGACTTGGACACGTGGCAAGCAGGCGTGATGCCTCAATGGGTATACATCTTCATCTTGGTATTTGAGGCTTTACGCCTACCGTTAGATCTTCTTTACTTGATGTATCTTTACTTTATATTTTCAACCTGGGATGCATGATGTTATTTATGCCAGATGTCATCACGACGCAATGCCTTAGACACTAGATGTTGATCAACTTTGTTTTAAGTCTATACGTTGTCTGTCCAGTCAAATAAGACTTGATCAGTCTTTACTTTACCTTCTGACCTTATCCTTAACTCATATTTAACCTCGGGTGCCTGAAATCCTTTGTATCTCCAAGTCATTAGATATTGGCTTTAACTCTGAGTTTATCACGAGATTAAGCGACAATCGCAAGATCCAACCCTGATCAACTTTGTATCAATGACCTGCGCTAAATATCGAGATGCATTGGCTCACTTTGAATTATCTAGAGATCTAGCATTAACCATAGATCCTTTATTTGAGCAATAGCCATGATCTATATATTTTCAAACTCAACTTTAACCTTGAGCTACCCGTGCTTGACTATGGGAAAATCTGGAGATTCAGAGACTGAAGAAATCTTCAAGTCGCTAGATCAATTCACTAACCCTAGAGTTTATTTTGAGATCTAGCACCAGCCACAGGATCAAAATTGCATCGACGAACCTCACTTGATCTCAGAATGAATAGTCTTAACTCGATTCTATCCAGAGATTCAGAGGTAAACACATCTTTGAAGAAGAACTGAACTAGACTTTAACTCTAATTAAATTCAGAGATCCAGCAACAAGGCTATCTCGTGATCTTTGAATGAAATGGATAACTCTGGTTTGATCATGACATCTGGTGACCACCATAGTATTAGAACTTGATTGACGGCTTGCGCTGAATCTCTGAATAGAAATGTTGACCTTGACTTTGTCTAGCAACTCAGTGCCAACCACTGATCTTGATCTTGATCAATGACTCGTACGTAATCTCATAAGACTTTCCTTAACTTTGGTTCCATTTGGAGATCACGTGATACGCTTACCAATGAATCATTGAATAAAACCAACTTAACTTGGCTCGACCACAGGTTCCATTATGAGATTTGGCGCCATCCACACGATCAGAACAAGATCAACAATCATGCTTAATCTACAGATCTTTCATGGCTTAAGCTCTTCATTTCTAGATCAGGAGATAATTGTCCGATCAGAACAAGAACAGAACCTGATTAATGGCCTACGCTAAATCTTGAGATCTTAAGAGCATATTATTTTTCTTTTAGAGATCATGAGATAAACATAAGAGGTTAAAGCGCACATGACTTAAAAGATACTTAAGTTACTCAGAAAATAAACTTGAAATTAGAACAAGTCATGTAGGGTTTAGGGTTTAAGCATGAATTAGGTTTTCAAGACATGAACAAAGGCTTAAATCAGGCCTAAAAATATGCAAAGAACAAGGCCAAGACCAAAAAGCATGACAGGAACCCTACAAGTTGGGCTCACCCTTGTAGGGGCCTTATTTTCTCCACTTGTAGCTAAATTTTGACAGGATGGGAAATTAGGGTAACATGTACATTGTACCTTGCTACCACATCTCATTGACAATCTTCTCCCACCCAATAGGAAACCCATGACCTCTCCTATCTTGAATTAAAACTCTTTCCACTATTGCACACAACATCACAGAGTATGGATCATATCCTACCATATCTCATAACCATATGATCTCATATCTATAAATACCCAAATCATCCACCTGGAAATCAAATAGGTCAAATAAAATTTCTCTCCCATTTCGAAATGAGTATGTAATCCTCTCACCATGAATAGGAATCCTTAAAATCTTGTATACATCATCTAAAGTCACTATGCACTCTCCCATAAGTAGGTGGAAGGATAAAGTATCTGAGTTCTATCACTCACATAAGGTGGTAACTAGGCCCCTATTTACCCTAATCTTTGGCATCAAGGTAACATGTAGTAATCCAAGGCTATCTAGGTGCTTACATTACTCATCGGTCAGTCTATGTCTTTTAAAGAAATCTGGTTAGGATGACTCTCCCATGCCAAAAGGACATCATCCCAAATCTACATATGCAAAAAGAAGTCACGCAATCAGTCTAAATGTAGTCATTAATTCTACCATACATATAAGCTATGAAATCCATATGCATGCATAGTAAAATTTCATTCCAGTCAGTCAAAAAATTAAAAAAACAATCAAATTTATATTCATTTCACCTAGAAATCATTTATTTTTCAACCACTAAGCTAAGTGCATCATTTTATTAAACCAAGTGCGACTCTATTATTATGCACCATTTAATAGGCAAGTGTGTCGTTTTACCCTTAAGTGCGGAGTATGAACATTATAAGTGTCATTTTTCCACCAAGTGTGAGTTGTTTTAAAAAGTTCCTAAAACTAAGTGGCATCATTTTACATGTATAAGTGTGTCATTTTCAACACCTAAGTGCATAATTCTAACCTTCTAATGTCTGACCTAATCTAGGAAAATGCACAAAAAAATGAGGAAAATTAAATGCTACAAGTGTGCAACTTACCGAAGATGGTGCATTAGCTGGCCGCTGATATATCCTGACTCGGTCGTCAATATGTATTTCATCCTCGTAGCCTGACATCACACTCTGAACGCTAAGAAACTGCTCCTTCCACTCCTACATCTCCAAAATATCAATGTGAACAAAGAATTAAAAATGATCCTCCAAATCCCTTTTATGCCCGCCCAAACCCACCTCGATGGACATGCACACACTGCATTTCTATTGGTCGTGATGTGTTTAACCTTCCAGAGTCCATAACTTTAACATATGACCTCCATTTTTCAATCTGTAAAATGCATTGTGATCCTGGGTACAATGTCAACCAAATTAGCCCTCTATTCCATTCTTCACTCATTTCCTTGAGGGGAACCATAATAACTAGTTGCTAATATTGTTTCAAAGGGGCATACTGGGGCATTGTTTTATCATTTATTCTTTAAAATAACACTTGCACATTATATCAAATAGGAGCAAAATGTAGACACTTAAAAATGACTAATTGCTTTATTGCAACAAGTTTACTAACATTCATCTTAAATTATTAAATAATCTTTATTATTTAGTCAATTTGTGTCCTTCTACCATAATCTAAACTCAAAATAATCATTTTCCTATAAATTCCTAATTAAAGTGATTTTAGTTAATTACTTAATTATTAAGTGTCTAATCAATATTTCATCAATTATTCATCTAAAAATTAATTAAATAATTAAACATTATTTAATTCTTCCCTATGTCATTATATTTAATTAAATAATCATATTATTAGTTCTTGTTGTTGATCTCTAAGTTTTGTTGTCTATTAGTGTCCCACACTTAGTCATATTCAAGGCAGGTTGGTCGGTCATTATTGCGACCAAGCCATCTCACTAAGGCTGAGACCGAGCAATATATACTGTCGAGTAAGTCAGAGGTCGCCAGGTACTCAATGGATGTCAAGCAGATTGATTTCTGAGTTGCATAGAAGTGTTAGCATCGAGCGACAACATACAGTTATGCCAAGCGACACAATATTGACCAAGCACCAATATTTTGTTTTGCCGAGTAAAAATGATTTTGTATATGTGTTTGGAATGGTACAAACACCAAGGTTAACTATTTTGGCCAAATTCTATGGAGCATTTAATGATCATTCACTAAGATATGATGCATTAATTATGCACTATTTTTATGATCATGGATCCCTATGCTAGCCATGCAACCAATCAAAATTAGGGATGCCTAAGCGAAAAAGATAATAGATCATTTATCTTGATATGGGTGGTCTATATATGGGATGCTTCAAACCCTAATCTATGTGTGTTAGAGATTATATGTTTAGATGTGAATGTGAAGAGCAGAGATTAGAAGTGTATGCACACTTTGCATATTTGAAGCATTGACCAGATAGAGTGACCAAGAAAAGCAGTGAAGAGAAGAATAGAGATAAATCAAATTGAGAGACCAATTAAGAGTTGGAAAGAGGAGATCCATTATCAGTATTTCAAGTGTAGACTGAAGGATCAGGTATTGATACATTCTAGAAAGTGAATCAGGGTAAATCTCTTGACAGAGTGGTCCTAACAGACCTTTTTAAATCTCTTAACCGAGTGCTTGCTTTGTTGTCAGTTTTAAATCCTTTAACAAGGTAGATTGTATAAGTCTAATAGCTATTAACAAGGTAGACCCCTCACAGGGTAGATCATCAAAAGTGGTCAAACTTTTTAGCCCTAATAGGCACACTTTATTACTGCAGTAGTGAAGATTTGTGGGTGTCATCCCCACCCCAGTTTTACCTTCATGGGTTTCTAGGTTACCAAAATATTTGTGTTATGTATTCATAATTAGATGTTAGATCTTTACAACATTTTATTTTATGTGTGTGAATGCATGGTTGAATCAATTAGTTGAGAATTTGTAGAAGTTTTATAGATCTAATTCACTCCCCCCCTCTCAGTTACTTATTTCCCATATTAGACTTCCAACAATTGGTATCGGAGCTTTGTTCTCTAAAAATAAGTCTAACCACTTGAGAGTTAAGATCTTGGAAATGGAGTCTTATAAGTTGGGAAAGGTCACTAAGAATCAGAAGATTGATATTCAACTGGCACTGTAGTAGCTTGAGACAACTAGAGAAGAATTAAAAAAAATCCTTGAATGTTAGGAAGAAATTGACAACTCGGGTGAGAGATAGACATTATAAGGAAGAAGACACTGAAGGTATATTTAACAATGTGGTGATTCAAAAGAAAGCAATGTAGTGATTGCAGATCTATTGGGGAAGAATAACACACTGAAAGAACAAGTCAAAAGTCTAAAGATAGAACAAGAAACTCAATTGATAACACTATGTGAGGTGATTGATCAGAAGAAGAAAGATGAGGAAGATAAGACAATGGCAGAATAAGACAATAGACAAATGGCTACCAGACTTGATGAAAGGAATATTGATGTGTAGAAGCTCACAAATAGTCAGTTGGACATGGTCAACCAACTATTATTTTCAAATCAAGAGATAAACAGAAAATAAAATGAAAACACTTATCTGAGATCTGAGAACAATCAACTGAAAAATGAGTTGAGATATGAAAGAGAACTCATTGAGAGGATAAACAAACAAAATAAAGCATTGAGATAATTTGAGGAAATGATGAGATCACCAAGAAGGAATAGTGACACATCTCAACTTGGAAATACCGAGCACCAGTCTTCCACTGAAGAAGGAGAATCATCAAAGAGTGGAGAACTGAGGAATGTAAAGCCGAAGAACAACAAACCTACATGTGATCATTGTGGGAAACTAGGTCACACAAAAAAATATGTCAAAAAAATAATTGTAATTCAAATGATAAACCTAAATTCAATGGATATTGTTTTACCTATAAGAAGCATGGACATCGGGAACATTAATGCAGGTCAAAGACTAGCAATACATCTACTTCGCCTAGATTCCAAGGACATTTCTACAATTGTCATAAATTTGGTCATAGAACCCAAGATTTGAGATCCAATGCAAAATCCAAATGGACATCCAAGAAACAAAGCAATACACCGAGGAAAGGTAACACATTCAATTGGGATTACAATACAAGGCATAGTTGTCATCATTGCAATGCATATGGTCATATTGTAGAGAATTGTATAAGTACACACTTTAGAGGTAAATCCAAAAGCTAGATAAATGGAATTATGGTGTGCTATATTTGTCACAAGATTAGTCATACCAAGAGAGATTACAAGACTAGATCCCCGACACCTACTATTGAACAAATAAGGAATCAGATGAATCTCACATGGAGAAAGAAATAAGAAGCAAGTAGTAGTAGATCCAGTGAAGTCGAGATCACCCAATCCAATGGATTAGGTGATCACACTACTTCAAACTAAGTAGAAAGGTCTGTAAGGAACTATTTTCTCAAATGCCATATTTTACACCAGTTCCTAACATAACATGTATTGAATTCCATATCTACATAAGGTAAGATGCATTAGGACAAATCTGAGACAAGAACTGAGAAAAAGAATTGCAGTGAATATTTTATGTTGAGCATCAGTATTAGCATATGTCGAGCTGCCATATAGACCAAGTTGATATGTCAACCGAGCATCAGTAGTGACCGAGTCACTATTCTGACCGAGTGGTATGTGATAACCGAGCAACTTAATCATAGACTGAGAACAGTTGTTATCCACCTACCACTGCATGAAGCATTTAATGAAGCCCTAATATGACCGTTTGAGGGTATTTAATCAATTTAGGCACTCATTATTCATATCACACAACAATTTAGAGTTTGCAGAGAAGTCTAAGGAGATTCAAGAGAAATTCGAGCTAAGTTTGAGAAGATTCCACTTGTGCATCATCAGATAGTATTAAGAAGTTTGAAGACCAGTTGTTGTCAAGCTACACAGAACCTATTTTGCAAACCCTAACTTGTAGCAATGAAATCTGGCTCATCTGTTGTAGTAAAATGACAAGATAAGGCATTGTTGAATGTTTAGTTGGTCAGGAGAAATGTGTGTGCACCGCCAAACTTCAGATTGATTCCTGAAACTGTAATTAAAGGAGATATTATGAGATCCCTGTCTTCAATTCCAGAAATGGTACTTATGATCCATGATGTACGAGCTTGTTACATGTGTAATATTGGAGAAGTCGAAGACTTCAAATTAAGGGAATCATATGAAAAAATATGTGTAAATGGAGTTATAAAGGTTGATCATCAGCATATTGCTGAGAAAGGGTTACTTCATGCCCTAGACTTCACACATGACTTTAAGGTTGAATGGATCAGGATTGTGTTGAGCATAACACATGACATGAGTTTATGGCTAGAAAATGGACTGATAAACATTACAAAAGAGATTATTCATTAAGTTACATGTTATCCCATCGTGCAAGGGAAGTGCACAATGCATTGTCAAAAAAAAGGAAGACATTGAAAAGTTCACTTTGTCCGAGTGGAAAAAGCAAGTGATGACAATTTCTACCATCACCGATCCATAAATTGACTTCAGAGTTAGATTCATTGCTCATAAATTCTATCAATCAATAAGAGAAGATAGTGTTCCATGTGTTACACTAGATCAAGCATGGAAAATAGTGAAGAAGGATCATACTTATGATCTTGCTGAGTTGCAGATGACACAACTTTCCAAGAACCTGTCAGCTATAAGAAAGGCAAAGAACTCTATGTGTAAGTTTGGTTCCTTACTTGTTTGCATATTCTTCTATGTACATAATACTTTTCCTACTATAGGATATGGTGTATGCAGTCAGGACCAGCTGATAACAATTTAGATAAATGAGTTTATTCAGCAATTAGGAGCAAATTTTGATACTATTATGGGAAATTACTTTGTGGAGTTTAAGAAAAAGATGAGACTAAGGAGCAGAATCTCGGTATCACTAGTGGAGAAACATTATAATGATGTTTTCTTTTTAGTTGATACTGATAACACCTATGTGCAAGCTTTAGTACCGAGGTTAGCATGGCTAAGGCCATTGCCATATGAAGTAAACATAGATGAAACATTTGTAGCTATCATAGCTCTACCGAAAGAGAACATTGATAGGAATACCAAGAGATTTGGTACATATGATGAAGAAAAGACAAAGGTAACTTCAAATTTCAAGGCTGCAACAATATAGAGGAAGAGAAAGAAAATTGTAAAGAATATTGAGAAGATATTAGGAGAAGAAGAAGATGATGATAATGCACCAGTGCAAATCACAACAGGTCAAGGAGAGTACCAATCCAGTGATTCTGAGGAAAGTGGTGATGATGTGGAAGTAAACCCAAAGGTAAATAAAGTGACGGTTACCGAGCCAACCAAGAAGAGGACTTCACAGAAAAAATATACTCCTACTGCCACATCTGGACCGAGAACCAGGGCATCAACAACTACTATATATGTCAAGCCACCAAAGAAGAAATTGGTGAAGGATGTTGAAGGGGTCAGCTAAGGGAAAAGAAAACAAGTACAAACAAAATCTGAGTTGAGTCGGCCAAAGAGGAAACCAAGAAGAAAATATACTATGGGTAAGGATGAAAAAGATGAAGAGTTAACATAAACTGAGGATATCAGCAAGTTCAAAGTTTCAAAACACAAACACGCTACCAATGTTGATGAAATCTGTCATAACATTCAGAATTCAGCAAGTTTGTCAGGTTTTAAGTTAATTAAGTATGAGAAGTTAAGAAAAATTGATAAGGCTAAAATAGAAGAGACTGTGATGGATATGTTAGTTTCATATAAGATGACTCCTTTGGAGATTGGGAATTTAGTCCCTGATGAGCTATCAAATAAAATTGATGAGAGATGGTAGCATGCCATGATGATAGAAAGGAAAATCAGAAAAGGAGCATTAGTTCAAATTATGCCAGAGTTAACAAAGAAATAGAAAGAAAAATTTATGGATCAACATAGGAATAGATTCATTCCTAAGTTAAGAGCCTATTCCATACTGAAGAATGATATAGAAAGGGTTGTGTAGCGAACCCTAAGAATATGAAAGATCATCTTTGGATTAATAGTTGAAAAGAAGCAAGATGAGGGCACATATAACAAAATTGAGCTTGACAACAAAGAAGACATTAATGAACTAGATAATACTAAGGATATGACACATGATGATATTGGAGATTAAATGATTGACATTAATGAAGAAGAATTGAAGATAGATGTTGACAATGAGGAGAAAGAGAAGGTTGAGGAAGAATTAATTGAAGATTTAACCACTAATGAGGTAACACAAGGTTTGAATGCTGAGGAACAGGGAAATGAGGCTCTCTTAATTCTAGATTCACCTACCAAGGAAAACCTTGAAGACAATACAAAGGGAGATAAAAGCAAAGATGAACAAGCAGATAAGTCTGCACTAGACATCTCCAAATCACTTAAAGAAGTCACTAAGGTGACTAAGACATATGAGACAGAGGAGAAACAAGAACCTAATGAGGAAGAGGCAATACAAGCATTGGTACAACTACCTAATGTTTCTCCTCTGGTATCTACTAAAGTTAAGAGAGATTATACATCTGCCAAATAGATACTCAATACTCAGAGGGAGTTAGTATCAATTAGTGGTGACACTAATATTTTGAAAGATGAATATAAACTGAGTAGAAACTCACCAGAGCCAAGAAAGAAGAAATCACATAAGAAGAAGAAGGATAAGAGCTATGAAGTTACACTTGATAAAGTTATACTCATTCTAAAATGGGATGTTGATAACTTATCTTATGGAAAAATGCTAATCTTGCAGGACTTATTGAACAGGAAGAGGAAGCAAGAAGAATTGAAATGAGAAGATCAACAGAAGTAGGTATTACATGAGATTAAAGAAATCTTTGTTGATTCATTCAAATTCAAGACCTTAATAAGAAGGCACCTATCTTGGAACAATTGGTTTATATTGTTTAAAAGGTGAACATATACGACATAAATGCTAATGAAAAACTCATGCAAAGATCAGAGAGAAAATTTGAGGCCAAGGTACTTGAGAAAATTGTAGAAAAGCTTACTGAGAAGCATGTTGCACTTTCTGATCTAGTCAACAATTTAGAAGAAGTAATATAAAATGCTCTCTCTTTGTACAAGAAACTATGTGATGTTGAATTCTTTACAAAGGAGAATCAACAACTTATAGAGAAGCTACAGTTAGATTTAAGGTCATCAGGATAGTCATTGAGCATGGATACAAGTTCCAACTCTTTCCATTTTAACAGGTTGTCACATGCCCAAGGGAGATTAGTTGAGCTTATGGAGAATGATGGCAGAATAAGGGAGAAATTGATTTCAATTCAAATAATGTTGATACCTCACTTGGAGGTTATGTGAAAAGAGGTGAAAGAGGCAAAAGAACTATCACAAAAAGATCCACCTATGAACATTTCCAAGAGTCTGATTGATCTAGTTGCCAAGATAGAAATCAAGTTTCAAGTTTTGGAGTCTGTAAGGATAAGTTGGGATGATGCTTTAGCTATGATATTATAGATCCATAAACCATTTTTGGATGAGTATGGTTTGACCCCAATGACCCCAGCATAGAAAAGTGACAAGAGTGACAAAAAAAAGGGGGAAATATCATATATTCAATAGGGGAAATGTAAGTATGTATATACATATCTTATATATATAGTGAAGTCTTTATGGAGAAAGAACGAGTCAGAATCCTAGGGGGAGTTCTGAATTTTGAATTCTTTTGAGTACTATTTTTGAAGGACTGGAAAGACATGACAAAGTGTTTTTTCCACTAATAACAAAGGGGGAGATTGTTGATCTCTAAATTTTGTTGTCTATTAGTGTCCCACACTTAGTCTTATTCAAGGTAGGTTGGTCGGTCATCACTACGACCGAGCCATCTCACTAAGGTCGAGACCGAGTAGTAGATATTGTTGAGCAAGTCAGAGGTCACTAGTACTCAATGGATGTCAAGCAGATTGATTGCCAAGTTGCATAGAAGTGTTAGTGTCGAGCGACAACATACAGCTATGTCGAGCAACACAGTATTGACCGAGCACCAGTATTTTGTTTTAAAACAAATTTTGTATATGTGTTTGGAATGAAACAAACACCAAGGTAAATTATTTAGGATGAATTTTATGGAGCATTTAATGATCATGCACTAATATTTGATGCATTAATTACATGCTATTTTTATGATCATGGATTCCTATGCTAGCCATGCAACCAATAAAAATTAGGGATGCCTAAGCGGAAAAAGATGATAGATCTAGATCATTGATCTTGATCTGGATGGTCTACATATGGGATTCTTCAAACCCTAATACATGTGTTAGAGATTGCATGTTTGGATGTAGATGTGAAGAGCAGAGATCATAAGCGTATGCATACTTTGCATATTTGAAGCATTGACTAGACAAAGTGACTGAGCAAAGCAGTGAAGAGTAGAACAAAGATAAATTAGATTGAGAGATCAGTTAAGAGTTGGAAAGAGGATCCTTTATCAACATTTGAAGTATAGACTGAAGGATCAGGTACTGATACATTCTAGCAAGTGAATAAGGGTAAATCTCTTGACAGAGTGGTCCTAACAGACCTTTGTAAATCTCTCAACCGAGTGCTTACTTTGTTGTAAGTCTTAAATCATTTAACAAGGTAGATTGTATAAGTATAATAACTCTTAATAGGGCATACCCCTCATAGGGTAGATCATCAGAAGTGACCAAACTTTTTGGCCCTAACAAGCACACTTTATTACTGTAGTAGTGAAGATTAGTGGGTGTCATCCCCACCCCAATTTTACCTTCGTGGGTTTTTGGGTTACCAAAATCTTTGTGCTATGTATTCATGAATAGATGTTAGATCTTTATATCATTTTAGTTTATGTGTATGAATGCATTTTTGAATGAGTTAGTTAAGAATATGTAGAATTTTTATAGATCTGATTCACCCNTTCCCCCCCCCCCCCCCCCCCTCTCAGTTACTGATTTCTCATATTAGACTTCCAACACTTGCTTTTGGTAGGTAACTATTGCAATCATGAGATGCATACATATTTCTTATTGGACCAATCAAATTAGATAATTTTTTGGACCTAGTCCTATTTTGTATAGTCTATCAATTTTAAATTATTTAAGATATTTAAATGATAGTATTTATATAGGATCCTATTGGCTCTCTTAGAAAATAGTAAGGAGAAAAATAATATCTTATTAAAAAAATAGAAATATCTGAAACCAATGTTAGTCACCATTATATCAATTAATACATAATGCAGAATATATTTAATGCAATAAATTGAACATTTTTTGTCCTTTAACATTTGTGTCTGCATTTACTTCAACACATTGCAAGTTCTATGATTTTTGAGTGGCAGATTACAAAGGGTGAAAGGGCGAATAGAGTTTGTGCAGAGCAACAGGTGTAGAGTTTTGTGTTGGACAAGATATATTTGTGGGCATTGGGAGCTGAAAGTGTAAGGATTTTGATAGATGATGTTTTATGCTCAGGTTTTTGGCTTTCAATAGATGATGTCTTATGGTTAGGGTTTTGGATTTTGTTCCCTGCATTTTTTCTTGTGTTGGTTGTTCTTTTTTGGGTTTATATTTCTTTTTATGGATCTTGATAGTTGTTTGTGCTTTTTTCCCAAACTTTTGGGTTTGTTGTTGAATCGTGAGACCTTAAAGCTTGAAATATCTGAGCCCTTTTATTTTTCAAATTTCTATAAAGTACAAAAATTTGGGTCAAAAAATCTATAATTGTGTGCATGATTTCGATTATCTAGGTCCTTTTGTTTTCCAAATTTCTGTAATTGTGTGCATGAATGTGGTGACTCATATCTAACAGGATTTATCCGCAAAACTAGCTTATAAAATTTAAATTCCAAAGTTTGTTGTAATTCTAAGTAAAAAAATAAGAGCGATGTAAATAATAGGCATAGGGCCTTAAACAAAATTCACAATTTGTAACTTGGTAGACACGAAACAAAATTTCTAACTATTTTGGTCTTTTTGTTTTTCAAAATTGTACACCAAAAACTGAAATTTGGGTCAAAAAATTTCCCGTTGTGAAAAAAATATTGCCTCTATGATTATCTGATAGTAGTGTGAGTATGTGTGCATAAATGTGGTGAAAGGGATAAATTGAAAATAATTCCAAATTGCCTGCCAAAACAAAAATGTAGAGCCTTGACCCAATTTAAGAAAATATGTGAATGGGTAGAAATGAAACAAAATTTTCAACTTTGTGTTCATTTTGTTTTCTAAATTTCTACAATGTACTTAAATTTGGGTCAAATATTATGTAATTACGTGCATGATCTTGACTATCTGGGTGCTTCTATTTTTCAAATTTTTGTAATTGTGTGCATGAATGTGGTGAAGGGGATAAATTCAAAATAATGCCAAATTGTCTGGAAAAACAATAAAAGAATGTCTGGATAAGCATCTAAACATCATTAATAAAAGTAAGGATTCTTTGGGCTCTTTGTCCCTTGTCTTTTGCTGCCAAATATTCTTTTCATGTTCTAGGAATTTTTATTTGAAATTGTATCTTGATTTTGATTTTTTTTGGATTTGTTTTTATGGATCTCAATACCCCGTTCAAGAAACCCTTTTTTGGCACAGAGAAAATAGGTGTTGCCCATTGCCTTATTAACAATTAACTATTTCAGGTTTTAATAATGTAAAAAATGTTCTTAATTATCTTCAAGAAAACTCCATTTTCCCCAATAAAAATGCCACTCTATGTTATCTAATTCATAATATATGAAATTGTATTAAATATCTAAGCAATAGTGAGGAAAATTAGATATAAATTTGTTAGTTCTTATTCAAATATGAATAATGCAATAAAATTTTCATACTATATAACTACTGCCAAGGTTTAAAAAGTTATGCATTACATTCAAAACAATTGCAGTGTCATGTTATGTTTCAAATCTCATTTACAACAATATATTATAACCACTTTAGAATGCACCTAATGGTTTTGATGCTCACAATCATCTAACAGTTTTCTATTTCCTTTCTTTGTGTCCTTCTGTATTACATACCACACATACATTGATTTAAATACTTCTGATGGTCAGAAACATTTTCTATTTTTTGTTATTTCTAACATATTCCTTTCAGCATTACATAAAATACATATGCAACAACTTATGCTCTTACAGATTCACTACTATTTATGTTCCCTTTATCTGTAATGTATGAAGTCCTCCAAATGTAACTGTACATGTTATCCTTTCACATTAATATATAAATTGTTTGATTTCATATAATGCCATTTTTCCTTATACTAAAATACAATGTCTCCAACACTTTCAATCGTAGTATTACGTCAAAAATATTATCGTTGAAATTTTTTAGAAAAAATGTATACTCCCAATGCTCCTACTGTACAATGTCCATAAGCCAAGTCTAATTAGAAGGAAATAATGGGTCATGTAGTATTTCTCCAGCAGAGGATTTTCTAGAGGATAATTATCACAGCACAAAAAACCCTACTCTGATCCTTGGAAAACTTTGGAATAAGTTGCTACCATAAGCAATTCATAAACAATGATTCCAAAAATGATTCCTGAACATATTAGTTACCTTCACAAAGGAGAAATTTCTCCCCAGGTAGGATGAATATTCAATGTTCTTAAACTTGAGTTTCAACAAGTTCAACAAATTAGATTTTTTTTTGCATCTTTCAATTCACTTTTCATTATAGTATTCCTTTACTTTATTTATGGCTTCTATTTGACTTGTCTAATATGTTATTTCTGCTAATTACTTTTCATACTCTAAGGGATACAAGGCAACAGAGAAAGGTCACTTGTGCACAACCTTTAATGCTTCTTACACAACTAACAATGAATAAAGAAATGTTACTGAATATGTTAATTGTGGTTGTTGTAGACTCTTCACCACAAGTGTGCTTGCTTTTCAGAAGTTTAAAGTTGTTTGTTTGTAGAACTTTTGTGTCACATTATACATTAATATCAATATTATCACATTCTATATTTATAGAAATATCATGAAAGTATATATGTTGTGTAACAATCAACATTGATAGCAACTGCTATCCGAGGAAAGTGATCTACTAAAAATCCTCATTGATAAAATTTATGACTAGCTAAAATCCTCATTGATAACATTTATCAACTGCTATAAATTATTATGTCTAGCAATCTCCTTTGACACCAATTGTGATCCAAGGAAATTTTTTAGGCATTTTGTATATATAGATTTCTTAATCAAGGAAGATGTATAATATCAAGCAACCACTAGTTTGATCAGTGTAGAATTAGATCTTGTTGTCTTTTTGGTTACTAGTGTCTTTCTTGGCTTTTTTGTACTTGTGAACAATTGTTTTGGCTGTAGCATTTCCCAATATCCTAAACTTAGTTCAAGGTTAATACCTTATCTCCCTTGTATACAATTTTCTTGACAATAACCTAATTTTTGTTGTTTTAGATATTTACATAGTTGCTTTAAAAGAGACTCATCCATAATATATTATTCTGTTAATCTCTAAGTTCTGTTGATGATTAGTGACCAACACTTAGTCATTTACTTAGGCAGTTTTAGTTGGCTATCACTGTGGCCGAGCTAAAACTATGCAAGGTCGAGCAACATTGTTGAGCAGTTTTCAGTTTGCCTAGTTACATTGCCGACCCGAGTTACATCGTCGAGCCGAGTAGAATACAGAGATGTTAAGTGTCGAGCGACAGAGAAGTCAAGTGCCGAACATAATAGTTTTTGTATACATGTCTGGAATGATTCAAACTTCAAGGATAAGTGATCTGGCCGACTTGTATAAGATTTTTGGGCCGACTTATGTATGAATTTAATATTCTTCTACGGAGTTAGTTATGCATTTAATTGTTTTACCCTATGCATGATCTATTATAAACATTAATTGTAATACCATCAAGGTATGGGTATCAGATCTTGATCATTGATCTAGATCTCGCTATCAAACTCGAAAAGATATATTAGATTGCTTCCAAACCCTATTTTATAAGTGTAAGGAGTGAGTAGACGAAGTGTGGTGACTGCATTTTTTTAAGTGAAATGCACAGAGGGTTATTTTGTTAAGAAGCAGAGATCAAGCAAAGTAACAACACAGTGAATAGCAGAGTAAAGTTATATCAGATTATGATATCATAGAAGGTACTGGAAAGAGGAGATCCGTCATCACCATCAGAGTGCATAACAAAGGATCAATACTTGAGACATTCTAATCATTGTATCAGGTGAAAATCTCTTAACAGAGTGGTTCTAGCAGACCTTTATTTATCTCCTAACAGAGTGCTTACTTTATTGTAAGTTGAAATCCTTTAACAGGGTATATTGTAATGATCTTTAGCTCTTAACTGGGCAAACCTTTAACATGGTAGATTACATTTTTTAATCAACATTTGTAGCCTTAACAGGAACACTTTATTACTGCAGTAGTGGAGACTTTTGTGGGTGTCATCCCCACCCCAGTTTTACCTATTTGGGTTTCTGGGTTACCAAGTTGTTGTGTTATGTGTTATTTATTTCATTGTGTGGATGCTATCTGAGATTACATTAGATTCATATATGTATGATGTGGATCAGTTTGTTTTAAGTGTTTAAATTTGAACATCTGATTCACCCCCCCTGCCCCCCCCCCCGCTCTCAGTATCTTGCTTTCCCATTATTGTATTTCCAACAATTGGTATCAAAGCTCAGTTCTCTAAAAAGGTCATAATCACCTTGAGAATATAGATCTTGAGATGGAGATCTACAAGATGGGTAAAGTCATTGAGAATAAAAAGATTGATATTCAGCTAGCACTACAACAACTTGAGACTGCAAGACAAGAATTAAAGAAGTCCTTGACTGCAAGGAAAGATTTGGCCAAACTAATGAATGACACTCATTATCAAGAAGAGGACACCACAAATATATTTCAAAATAAAGATTCTACTGAGAGTGATGCAGCAATAGGAGATCTACTGGAAAAGAACAGTGCACTATGTGAAGAAGTCAAAAACTTGAAAAAGGAACAAGAAGCCCAATCAATAAGAATGTGTGAAGTTGTTGAACGGAAAAAGAAAGCCAAAGATGAAAAGGCTATGGCAAAAGAAGACAAAAGAATGATGACTATCAGGCTTGATGAAAGAACACATGATGTACAAACAATGATAGTCAATCAAGTAGACATGGCAAATCAATTACTACTTGTGAATCAGGAGATCAGTAAGAAAGACTTGGAGATTGTTAATCTTAGATCTGAGAATAGTCAATTGAAAGATGAATTGATATCTGAGAAAGAACTTAATAATAGAGTGAATGATCCCAATGTTGGTATGAGATACTTTGAACAAATGGTGGAAGCATCAAGAAGACCTAAAGATTCTTTTGGATTAGGTCACACTGAACAACACACAACCATTAAAGAAGGAGAATCATCTAAGACATGTGAAAGAAGGTATGCAAATCCAAGAAACAACAAACCTGTTTGTCACCACTGTGGGAAACCAGGTCATACAGCAAACATTTGTCGAAGGAAGAATGGTAAGTCCAATCTGAAAACTAACTTTAATGGTTATTGCTTTAACTGTAATAAGTTTGGACATCAAGCACGTGAATGTAAGACAAAGGCAAGCGAAACACCTAGACTTAATGGTAATTGCTATAACTATCACAAATATGGTCATAGAGAACAAGATTGCAGATCTAAATGTAAACAGTAGTGGACATCAAAGGTACAAGAGAAATCACCAAGAAAAGGCAATACTTACAAGTGGGATTACAATACATGACATAGTTTTCATTACTGTGGTGATTATGGACATGTTCCAGAAAACTGCATAAGGACACATTTCAAAGGAAAGTCTAAAATTTGGATGAATGGAAGCCTAGTTTATCACAGTTGTCTAAAAATTGGTCATACAAGGAAAGATTGCAAGACTAGGGTACCTGCTCCTACTGTTGAGCAAATAAGGGAACATATGAAAAAGACATGGGTTAAGAAGTCTGAACCATGCAGTAGTGAAGCTGAGGTCACCCAATCCAATGGATCAGGTGATCACATCATCTCCAACTAAGAAAAAGAGGTATGTAAGGAACTGCATCTAAAACTCTTACCTTACATCAGTTCCTAACATGTAATGTACAAAAGTCCATATTTGCATATGTTAAGATGCACCAGGACATATTTTTGAATACAAATGCCGAGATGAGCCAATTGCACTATAGGTGTCGAGCACCAATCATGGACACTAAGGTCGAGTTCTTTAGTGAGTGTCGAGTTTTGTTGGCCGAGTAAGTTTTATGATGGCCAAGTTTAGTAAGCTGAGTGGGATGCAAGTTGTGTTAAAGCTGAGGACAGCTGGCTTGCACTAACTCAATGGGTAGAGCATTCATTGCTTACCTACCTTGACCTTTCAAAGTCTATAAAGGATGAACAGTTGACACTTCATTTTTTACCTTGTAATTTTTACTATTTACGGAGCGATTAAAGTAATTTGCAGAATTGATCTTAACGAAGTTAGCATCGAAGATTTCATCAGCGTGTCGTCGGCAATCCTAAGGTGAATAGTGCAAAGTGTTACTTGCCGAGGTACTCTATTTTTCATCTTTTGAACCCTAATTTCAATATTATGGCTGCAATTTCTTCTGCACCAGCTAAGAGTATGGAGGGAGAACAACAGTAAATTCAGTTAGTACGGAGTGATGAATGTGAACCTCTCAACTTTTGAGCCGTTCCTGAAAGTGCGATTTAGAGTGATTTAATAGGAGCCCTCTCATCCATTCCACCCAAGGTACTTATGATCCATGATGTTTGATCATGTTATATGGTTAAGATTGGTGAAGTAGGTGATAGTGAATTGAGGAAATCCTACAGCAAATTGTGTGTCGATGGAGTTCTGAAGGTAGAATTCAAACATTTAGCCAATAAAGGGTTAACTTGTGCCCTATATTTTTTAAAAGGTTTCAAAGATGAATGGATTAAGGTTATCCTTAGCCAAGTTCATGACATGTGTATGTGGTTGGATAATGGACCAGTCAAGATCACCAAAAGCATGATTCATCGAGTGATTGGATATCCTGTAGTGAATGAAAAATGAACAATGAGGGATAACAACAAAGAATAAATTACACTGAACACTGGAGCCATATGGAACAATAGAGGTATGACTATCTCTACAATTATAGACCTAGAACTTGATTTTGGAGTAAGAGTAATAGCACATAAGTTCTATCAGTCGAGCAGATTGGATAGTGTTCCTTGTATAATCGTTGATCAGGCATGGAAAATTGTTAAGAAGAATCATACATATGATCTTGCCGAGCTACAACAGACACAATTAGCCAAGAACCTAGCATCAATCAGAAAGGCTAAGATCTCATCATGTAAGTTTGGTTCCTTACTAGTCTGTATATTTTTCTACATTCAGGATACATTTCCTACATTGGGAAATATTGTT